>ML249175.1:3903-30646 GCA_005239495.1 Nicotiana undulata
TTTTTTTTGGGGAAGGGTTAAGGGGGGGGTCCCATGGGGGTTTGGAATTTGGTTTTTTTTCTCCCCCCCCCCCCCCCCTGTCATGTTTCCTAGGATGGATGAACCTGTTCCATAACTTGTTCCTTACTCCAGTGTTGCTCCAGTTTGGTCTGAGTTTCTGACTAGCCCAATTTCTTCATCTTCTTGTTCCTGTCTCTCAGAGAGAATGTTGGTTTCATCATAAACTACATTTACACTTTCTTCAACACACATAGTTCTTTTGTTATATACTTTATAAGCCTTACTATGTGAATAAATATTCCAAGAATACTCCCCCATCACTTCTGGGATCAAACTTACGTAGGGAGTCCTTGCCATTGTTGTGCACAAAGCATTTGCAGCCAAAACCCCTAAGATGGGATATATTGGGGTTTCTCCCTTTAAGTAAATCATAGGGAGTCGTCTCTACAAGTGGTCTAGCCATTCACCTATTTATGATATAGCATGCAGTATTTATAGCTTCTACCCAGAAGCTATGAAGTCGTTTACTAGAAAGAAGCATGGTTCTATCCATATCTTCAAGTGTCCTATTCTTTCTTTCAACCACTCCATTTTTTTGTGGAGTTCTAGGGGCATAAAAGTTATAATCTATGCCATGATCATCACAAAATTCAGCAAATTTGGCATTTTCAAATT
Organism: Nicotiana undulata; assembly: GCA_005239495.1. Classification (NCBI taxonomy): domain Eukaryota; kingdom Viridiplantae; phylum Streptophyta; class Magnoliopsida; order Solanales; family Solanaceae; genus Nicotiana; species Nicotiana undulata. Next base: position 4,579 of record ML249175.1, read on the forward strand.
CAGTGCCATGATCAGTCCTAATTGATGCAAGTTGATTTCCTAATAGTTTCTGAATTTTTTTAGCAAAAGAAGTAAACATGTCAAATGCTTCATCTTTAGATGTTAGAAACAATGTCCAGGTAAATCTAGAATAGTAATCAACAAGCACCATTACATATCTCTTACCGCCTCTGCTTAATGTTTTCATAGGACCGCATAGATCCATATGGACCAGTTCCATCGTCCTGGTGGTACTTATCATTTTCTTTCTTTTGAAAGAGGATCTTACCTGCTTCCCCCTTGCACAAGGCTCACAAACTTTGTCTTCCTTGAACTTAATTTTAGGGAGACCTATCACTAAGTCCTTGGAGACTAATTTGTTGAGTTGACTTAGACTAGCATGTCCAAGTCTTTTGTGCCAAAGGAGGAGATCATTGTCCAGCACAGTCAAGCATGTTAATTCATTTTCTGACAGTGTGGACAGGTCTATGATATAGATATTATTCACTCTTTTTCCCTTCAAAAAAATATTGCCAGTGATAATATTAATTACAAAGCATTTTGTAGAAGTGAACGTTACCAGGTTACCTCTATCACACAGTTGTGACACACTGATCAGGCTATATTTCAAGCCATCTATCAAGTAAACATTCTCAATGGAATGTGTGTCATCCTTACCTACCTTACCAACCCCAATGATTTCGCCTTTCTTTCCATTTCCAAAGGAGATATTTCCTCCTTTGAGGTTCTCAAGTGAAAGGAACTGTTCCTTGTTGCCAGTCATGTGTTTTGAGAAGCCACTATCCATGTACCATATTTGGCTACTTCCTTTCACTTGAACCTACAAAAGAAAATAAGGGGTTAGTCTTAGGAACCCAAACTAGTTTGGGTCCCTTTCTATAAGAAAAAGGATGAATTAAGTTCCTTTTAGCCCAATTTGGTAACCAATTTTTCCTTGAACAAAACTTTTATTCTTTTGACTGGCCTGCTCTTTTGCATTGCATTCAATTTTGTAGTGACCAGTCTTACCACAGTGGGTATACATTTTATTCTCAGGAAGAGTGAGGTACTTTCTTTTGGGATCCCATTTAGGCAGTTGACTCCCAAAGCCATGTCCTCTTCTGTTGCTACTATGATTTTCCCGTAGCCATGTTAAAGCATCAGAGGATCTATTCCATTTGCATGTTCTGTCCAGTTCATGCATGACCATACCAAGTTCTTCCTTCAACACTCTTATTTGTTCATCTTTCTTATACAACTCATCCTTTAATTTGCCTACATTTTCTTCTAAGATGAGTAGAGAGATGTCAACTGTCTTCTTATTGGTTCCTATTCTCAATTTTAAATTTTCAGATTTTAACTCTAGGACATTTGTTTCAAGTGGATGAACCTAGTTCTTCAGAGTAGTGTTTCCACTCACAGATTCACTTACTCTGAGTTCTAGGTTTTTACACTTTGCTTTTAACATTACACACTCCTTAGACAGTTGTTCCTTCTCTTTATTTATTACTTCAGAATCATCAATGAAGTCAAGTAATAATTCAGAGAGTTTTTCTTTGGATAAGAACTTAATCATGTCTTTGAGATGGGATATACTTACCTCTGATTCCTCGTATGATTCCTCATCTGATTCACCAATTGCCATGAGTGCTTGTTCATCTCCATCTTCATCATCTGATTATTCATCTGAACTTTCTCCCCAAGCAGCAACCATAGCTTTTGTCGATATTTAGTTTTTCTTAGGATGAACCTGTTCCTTCTTCCGGTTCCTTCATTCAGATCTTTCCCTTTTCCATTCAACTTCTCACTGAGGGCAGTTCTTGATGTGATGCTCAGTTTTTCCACATTTGTAGCATCCCTCATTGGTGGGTTTTTCTTGTTTCTTTGCCTTGTTATAATTTCAACCTCTTGAGATGCCCTTTTTCCTCGTAAGGTAATTTTTGAATTCCTTGCTGATCATATCCATTTCATCTTCCTCCAGTTCTGCTCCCTCAGTGATTCTCAATGCTAGACTTTTTTCCTTCTTGGGAGCATCCATCTTATTGTCTGCCTTCTAAGTTAATAGGCAGTGAGATTTCCAATTAGCTCATCCAACTTGAGGGTTGCCATGTTCGTGGATTCCTGAATTGCAGTGATATTACTTTCCCAAGATATTGGCAGAACCCTTGTCAAAATCTTTTCAACCTTGTCTTTTCCAAGAATAGTCCTTCCAAGAGATTTTAGTTCATTAATTAGAGTAGTGAACCTAGTGTACATCTCTTGGATGGTCTCTCCTTCTTTCATAGAGAACATAGTAGAGTACCTCTGGATCTTTTCACCTGAGCAGTTCCTTCATGAGCCACTTGCAGAGTGTCCCAAATTTCTTTGGCAGTAGTATAGCTTTGAATTCTGCTGCACTCATCTGGACCAAGTCCACACACTAGGCACTTCTTGGCCTTAACATTTTTCTCCCACTTTCATAAATCCTCAGCAGTGCAATCAGCTCTTGTCTTTGGTATATCTACACCTTCAGCAATTTTTTTCATGGTGGCCAAGGGACGATCAGTAACTATGTCTCACAACTCATAGTCTTCACCAATTAGGTGATCCTTCATTCTGTTCTTTCACCCAGAGTAGTACTGGCCATTGAAGAGTGGTGGCCTGGCAGTTGATTGTCCTTCCCAGTTCCTAGGTGGTGCACTCATCTTGATCTTTTCCTAAGGTGTTAGCCACTTCAAGGATAATCTTCTCTAACACCAATTGATGTTTATCTACGTCAATACCACACAAGAGGGGGGGGTGATTTGTGCGGTGTCCAATTTTTGTGTGCACTTGTTATAGAAGGACCAGGTTCTTCTATGTGTTCCAACTCCTACTGTTTGCGGAATAATAAATACAGAAATTAAAGAACACATCAATTTTACGTGGAAAACACCTGCCTCAAAAGGTAAAAAAATCAAGACCTACTTCCCAGTAAGATTTTCCCAAACTCTTCACTAAATCAATTAACTAAACAACATTCACAAAATAAACTCTTTTGTAAACCTAAGGATTACCTCTAATCCCTTTGTGGCAAACTAGCTTCTAGCTATTTGCGACAAACTTTAAGTCAGCTATAACTTGACACTCAGTACCTATTACAATTGCTTCTAGGTAAAGCTGAAAAGGTAAAAGTTGTAATCACCTACTACAAATAAACTAGACTAAAAGACAACAGATTGAACTAGTTTTTCTAGCTGGTTCAAGTAGCTTCAGAAACGTGCACTTAATTCTCACACGAACTGCTTGCAAAATTGCTTTGGTAATTTTTCTCTCAATTCTTGTTCAAATTCTGCTTTTGTGCGTGCATGTACAATAAGAACACTTAACAATAAATAGGATTAGTAGACAAAGAAATTCACTAGAATTCGGATGCTACTCTTCCTTGGTGGAAGAGTTCTAGTTGATCTCAACTCCCTATCTCCTCCCTTATCTTGATTCTGTTCTTACTGAATAAGGAGTCCATCTCCTTATCAGTTTGCAATCTTTTCGATCAGGAGATATCTTCTTTAGATCACAGATTTCGTTTATCTCTTGCTTGTGCACCTCACGTGCCCATTAACTCTGCATGTGTCTATGTCTCCAGTGATGGACCTGGTTCAACTTTAAGTTCCTTTGTCAATTTTCAAAACCATTCAGCTTCTTGGTCTAACAATATTACGACCATTGTCCCATACTAATAACTCTAGAGGCCAAAATTCATATGCCTATAATTTTTTTTAGGTTTGAACCTATGTGGGTATCTTATCCATAATTTTTCCAGTTAGTACACCAAACGTGGTCGGAGAACCAACCGCTACTGGAAACTACAAAACATTTCCAGGAAACAGTGATACAGTGGAATAGTAATGTCTTTGGGAACATTTTTGCTCGTAAAAGGAAATTACTAGCACGATTAGTTGGAATTCAATACTCCTTCCATTATCCCACTAGTACCTACCTACAAAATTTTGAAATACAATTGTCAAATGAGTTTAGCAATATACTACGGATAGAAGAAGACTTTTGGAAGCTAAAGTCTAGGCTAATGTGGCTAAATTATGGTGATGCAAACACACATTTTTTCCATATATCTACCTTACATAGACGTAGGAGAAATAAGATAACGTCACTAAAGGATTCTTTGGGAAATTGGTGTTATGACCAAAATGATATTAAAAACATGATTCAATTTTTTTACATAAATCTATTTACAACCGATCAATTATATTCCCTAGATTGACTGAGGAGGCACATACATGCCCTATCAATAGGCAAGTATTAACTACTTTAAATGAGCCACTTAGAGACAATGAAATTACCCAAGCTTTACATAGCTTTCAACTTTATAAGGCACTTGGGCCGGATGGGTTACACCCGTTCTTTTACCAAAAATATTGGCCTGTGCTGGGTAATAAAGTCACGGAACTTTGTCATGAAATTTTCAACTCTCAGACAATTTCTCAATCTCTAAATCAAACCTATATTTGTCTAATTCCTAAGGTGAAACATGCCCAGACAATTCAACAGTACAGACCAATAAGCCTTTGTAACACTATTTACAAACTTATAACAAAAATTATTGTGAATAAGCTTAAGCATGTACTCACCTCCATAATAAGACCAACACAAACTAACTTCCGACAGGGTAAAAGTGCCTCTGATAATGCCATAATAATGCAAGAAGTCTTAAATCACTTTGCCCAAATGAAAGGAAAGGTTGGTTGCATGCTTTTAAAACTAGATTTGGAAAAGGCTTTTGATAGAATGGAATGGTTGTTTATTAGGAATACACTCGTTTACTTTCGCATTCCTAAGCCTATGATTAATTTAACAATGTCTTGTGTTAGCACTACTTCTACCTCTATACTCCTTAATGGTTCGCGTACCCCCTACTTTACACCTACATGAGGTATTCGACAAGGTGACCCTTTGTCACCATACCAATTTATTATGTGTATGGAAATGTTATCACAAAGCATTAATCTATCTGTAGATTATTTACAGTGGCAACCAATTAATATTGCAAAAAGGGGACCCAAACTATCCCACCTCATTTTTGCAGATGACATCCTACTATTTTCTAAAACAACCCCTAAAGGTTGTTACACCATAATAGAAGTTATAAATCATTTTATAAAAGTTTCAGGACAGAAAATCAACTTTGAAAAATCTATTTTTTTTTCTCAAACAACTGTCCAACAAACGATAAACATTTTCCCCTAAGCTGCTTCCAAATCAAAGAAGGAACCAACTTTGGTAAATACTTAGGATTCCCATTTTTCCATAAACGACCTAAGAAAGTTGATTTCCAATTTATGTTGGATAGTTTTCGATCTAGATTAGCTGGTTGGAAGATCAATTTCTTAACAATAGAAGGTCGAGCTACCCTAATTAAGTATACATTAAATAACTTACCTAACCATGTTATGCAATATGGATACATTCCAACATCAATCGCCAATAAAATGGAACAATATCAAAGAAATTTCTAATGAGGGACAACTGCTACAAAAAAGAAATTACATCTCTTAAAATGGAAAATATTTATTAAGCTTGTCAAGGCAGGAGGATTGGGTATCCAATTTCTTAGACACAAAAATAATGCCTTACTGGTGGGGCTAGCATGGAGGACCTTTCATTTACCACAGACATTATGGGCCAGGATATTAATTCAGAAATTCATTCACAAACCACCCTCCGCATATTACTCCGCTACTTGGCGTAATATTCTCAAGGGCTAGAAAAACTGCCAACTAGGATTATAATGGCATATAGGAACAGGTGCACATATTAAATTTTGGACTGATTGTTGGATCAAAAATGGGACAAACGGTATCACTAATCAATGGCCCGTTGACATTGGAAACGCAAAATCTCAAAATAAGCTCAATTCATAATAATAATAATAATGGATGGAATTGGGACTTAGTTCCTTTTGAGATTAAAACTGATATCAACAATACTATAACTAACCAATATATTTCAACTCACAATAATAAAGTTGAAAGGTTCTACTGGGGTCTAACTAGTCATGGCAACTTTACGGTTAAATCAATGTACACAATACTGGAAAATCAGATTGATAAGAATCACACTACAAACTATAACTTTGGATGGATATGGAAACTACCCATCCACCCAAAAATCAAATACTTCATTTGGTTACTTAACCATAATAGATTACCAACTTTGAAACACCTTCACTCTCTTAATATCATCACAAATGGGACATGCACTTACTGTCACCAGAAGGAGGAATCAAACAATCACCTTTTTTTGAATGCCCAAATGCCAAAATATACTGGAAAGATATAGGAATGGACCAACATATCCTAAACTTGACTAACTACAATACTCCGAAGAGATGGCTCGAGCCCTTAACTTATTACGGCCTAAAGAATTCCCTTATAAAGTTAATCCGATGACTTATTTGTCATTAAGTTTATGGAACATCTGGATAACTAGAGACAAAAATGTTTATGAAAATATTAAAAAACAAGTCAATATAAACTCTACTACACAACTGGCAACAGAATTCGGTTACCTAGCGAGACTAACAAGCCAACCACAACGCCGGGTTAGGGTTGCTCTAAAATGGATACCACAAAAGCTCAATATATACAAACTTAATACGGATGGGGCAAGAAATATTTCTAATAAAAACGGAATTGGCGGAATAATTAGAAACCTCACCGGGAAATGGATAAAGGGTTTTCAGGAAACATACCCAAACAATCTTTTTTGGAAATTGAATTATATGGTCTACAACAGGGGCTTATACTAGCCAAAAGAAATAACCTCGTCCCAATCCAAGTGGAACTGGGCGCCAAGGAGGTAATCACACTACTGCATGGGGATAGTTTATATTTTTCTAATTTGGTACATGATTGCAAGCACCTTATCAAGATGCTCGGGATGTTTTTTGGAAGGATGCTATAGTCTCCATGTTTTTGATCAACCACCACCTTTTGCGACAGCAACTTGGTCAAATGATAAGCAAGGCCTATCAATCTTGCGAGATATCTCACTACCAGGTCCAGAACCATGCGAGGAAGTGTTTACCTTGAAAACGGTAATAACCATTATATTTGATTAAGTGGTTCTAAAAATATGCGATTTATCTTAGTACTAGTTATTAAGAAGTTGAAGCTATGGACTTCATTCCATAAACATCTTTATATGAAATAAATCCTATTGCTATATACTCCACAACCACAACTGACCAAAGCCACACGTTGCCATTTTCTTCACCAAGTAACCATGCAAAGACCAACCTTCACACCAAATGCCAAACAAATACACAGGAGGCACTTGGACAACAACCAACTGTTATAGCTTCCGAGGTTGGCAATGCAAGGCCCTCAACGTCCATATATCAATACACCCCTAGTATACACATCCCAACAGGAAACGATAGACCTACCTCTCCAATCGTGGCTAGAGATGGGATTACAGGGATATGCATTGGTGTTCACGATGGAAATAAATAATCAGGAAGTTATACTGCTCCTCCAGAACACATCTCACCTAGCTGAAATAGTGATGGAGGGAATGAGGCTAGGGATGGATGCTTTTGCGCAGTACACCACTCAGACACCATTCCTCCTAGAGCAACATGCTTCAACATCGAACCCACCTCAATGGACATATCCCATAAAACCACAAACTCCAACTCTCAACTCCACGACCAGTATGCTTTCATTTTATCCTCCACATCACATGGGGCAGATTTATACCCCATGGTTTCAGAACCTCACCTCCTTCAATCCTCTATCACCCTACTCAACTCCAACAAGCCCCTTCGATCCACTAACACCACCAAATAGTCCATCATCCCCACCACCTCTATCTCCACACAAACTAGATATAGAAACAAGGAAGGAATTGGCTCAGATCTTATCAGATCTCAGGGAGACCAGGACAGATTTTCTATAGTTAAAAGACATCCATCTTTACAACCTCAAGGAACAATACGAAAAAAAAAATTCATTCTGAAATGTCCACAAGAAATGATCAAATGCAGTCTCAACTTTCGTGTGACCACAAATCGAGAGGCAGGAAAATACTCAATCCTACACCCCCTCAAACTCCACAAAAAGTGGACATGCAAGGCCAGTTGCCACCACTAGCTGCAACTCCTCTGAACCCTAGCTCACCAGTCACTGCACCCTCCATTAATATTATGAATCTTCTAGTTTGGAATTGTAGGGGTTCTCACAATCTAGAGTTTAGACGTCACTTTAGGTCTCTATTAGATAATCATAGGCCACTACTTGTAATTCTTCTAGAAACCTATATGCATGATCATGAAAGACTTCGTGAAGCCTTCCACTTCACCAACATGGCTCAGGTGTCTGCCAATGGCCTCATCGGAGGGCTGGTGGTGCTATGGAATGAAGCCTTAATCAATGTGGAGGAGCTAAGGATGTCTAAACAAGAAATTCATTGCCTTGTCCAGGTATGTCCTGACAAACCTAAATGGCTCATTTCTGCTATATATGATAGCAATGTTTCTCATTTACGTGCAAATCTTTGGGATAGTTTATGAATATGCATAACACCTTTAACATGTCCTGGCTAATTGGGGGAGACTTTAATGATATTTATATTCACATGAAAAATTTGGAGGGTTGCCTATTTGGGCTAACAGAGTGGATAAATTTGCAAAATATATTAACTACTGCAAGTTAATTGACCTAGGTTTTAAAGGAAGTAGATTTACTTGGACAAATAAACGAAAAAAGGGCTACACAATTCTAGAACATCTTGATCCTTTTTTGGCTAACTATGAATGGATTAATATGTACCCTGAAGCTACAGTACAACATTTACCTAGAACATATTTGATGTTTATCTACGTCAATACCACACAAGAGGNGTGTCCAATTTTCGCGTGCACTTATTATAGAAGGACCAGGTTCTTCTATGTGTTCCAACTCCTACTATTTGCGGAATAATAAATACAGAAATTAAAGAACACGATAATTTTACGTGGAAAATACTTGACTCAAAAAGTGAAAAAACCACGACCTACTTCCCCGTAGGATTTTCTCAAACTCTTCTCTAAATCAATGAGCCAAACAACATTTACAAAATAAACTCTTTTATAAACCTAAGGATTACCTCTAGTCCCTTTGTGGCAAACTAGCCTCTAGCTATTTGCGACAAACTTCAAGTTAGCTATAACTTGAACACTCAGTACATATTACAAGATAAATTTGAAAAGGTACAAGTTGTAATCACCTACTACAAATAAACTAGACTAAAAGACAACAGATGGAATAGGTTCTTCTAGCTGGTTCAAGTAGCGTCAGAGTTGCACACTTAATTCTCACACGAACTGCTTGCAGAATTGCTTTGGTAATTTTTCTCTCAATTTTTGTTCAGCTTCTGCTTTTGTGCGTGCTTGTACAAAAAGAACACTTAACAATATATAGGATTAGTAGACAAAGAAATTCACTAGAATTCGGATGCTAGTCTTCCTTGGTGGAAGAGTTCTAGTTGATCTCAACTCCCTAAATCCTCCCTTATCTTGATTCTGTTCTTACTGAATAAGGAGTCCATCTCCTTATCAATTTACAATCTTTTCGATCAGGAGATATCTTCTTTAGATCAAAGATTTTGTTTATCTTCTGCGTGTGCACCTCACGTGCCCTTAACTCTGCATGTGTATATGTCTCCAGTGATGGACCTGGTTCAACTTTGAGTTCCTTTATTAATCTTCAAAACCTTTCATCTTCTTGGTCCAACAAACCCTTTTGATGATGACAAACTCTGTGCTTAGGCCTGTAACCACTTTAATCCAACATTGACACTTTTTAGAGTATTAAGCATTTATCATAAAGAACCAGGTTCATTAGGTTATAAATATCACATATTCAAAACATAGCACTTCTTCCCCCTTTTGGCATCATCGAAAAGTTGCACAGTGTTAGAAATACCAGATATATAAGATTTACTCATGGCCACTGGGGCAACTGCAAGTGCAAACATGGATTAATCATCAATTAGCAAACCAAGAATGCAAACTATCAAAGAAAGTGAGACAAGAATAAGAGCAAAAACAACAAAATTCATTAATAGAAGCGTAGTTCGACCACAATCCACACAAAGAAATAAAAACAGTTACCACCACGAGCAAAAGAAAACAAAAAATCCCTAATCTAGGTCGCTGAGGTTTAAAGGCAGGATGGACTACTAAGGCTAGGAAGGGGTGGAGGTTGGGTTTTGTGCTTGGTGAAGAGATAGCATATCCTTGAGAATTCCTTCATTCTTTTCCCTTTCCTTGGCAAGCTCAATTTTGAGAGCATCCCTCTCAGATTCAACCTCCGCCAAGCAATTCTTCAGCATAAGAATTTCTGCATCCTTAGCTCCACCCTCCTGCACAAGGGCTCTGATTTTGCTGTTTACAGGCATCTTTCTAGATGAACCAGTTTCATTTTCAGGAACATTAATAACATAGTCACAGGCCAGAAGAGTGTTCTTGCCAAAATGGTCCTTTACGGTGGCCATTTCTGCCTTCTTCAGGGGCAACTTGAAGTGAGCCAGCACAGTTGTGAGGATGAAACCATATGGGATGGCATGAGCCTTGGAACCATTGACCACCCTGTCCAACATCTGAATGATGAAGTAAAGACAGTTGATTTTCTTTCCACTGTCCAGGCACTCCATGAGAGCTAAGTCCATGTAGTTTGCTGTGTGCCTCCTCTCTTGCCTGGGCAGTACGCATTTGTTGATGAACTCAAACACCACCTTGTGAGGGAGCTTCATCTTGCTCTTGTAGACTGACCTTGGTTCCACCTCTTCAGCATTGTCATAAAACCTCTTGGTAATTTGCAGTGTAGAAGGAAGACCATCAAGGCTGGGCCACTTCTGCCTTGTATAATCATCATAGACTTCAGATGGAATCCCAAGTATTTCTCCCAGTTCTATGGCATCAAAAGTAATTTTGGTCCCCTTTACCTGACTGGAGACTCTGTCATCCTTGACTACAACATTGGCCATGAACTCTACAATCTCACTTCTAGCCATCCTTCCATCTAATTAAAGGACCATGTCCTTCCAGCTTATCCATTAGGTAAACCATGCCAGATCCTTCAACAATCTCCCCTTCAAAATAGCGTGCTTCCCAAATTTTGTCAAATTGTCTTTATCTCCACCTGGCTCCTCTTCTTCTTCACAACTCCAAACCTCCTCTTCATCAATCTCAACTTTCTTTGATTTCATTGTAGACCTGGTCCTCTTGGCAACAGTTGAGGGTGTCGCGACACAGATGCAGACTTCTTGGAAGATGTCTTGGCTTTCTTTGGTTTGGGTGTCTGAACCTCAACATCTTCCATTTGTTCCTCTTGATGGACCAAGTCCATCTCCTCAATCTCAATAGCCTCTACAGACTCGGAAACTTTTGTCTTACCCTTTTCAGCTTTCTTTCTCTTACTCTCCTTCAATGCCTTTTGCAACTCCTCCTCACTCTGCCTAATTGCACTTCTTGTAGTTCTTCCTCTTGGAAGAGGGGTTTCAGTAGAGGGAGTGGCTTTTCTCTTCTTACTCGCCACTGGAGTTTCAGCCTTTCTAGCCTTGGGAGTCCTCTTCTCCCCTAACTTTCTCATAAGGTCTGCTAAGGTTTCCTCAATGGATGAACTGGGTTCATCTGTAGCTTGTCGAAGATTTTCTAACCCCTCAGCAGCTTTGCCTGAGTTACTTCCCCCTAAGTCCTTGGATCCTTCTTCTACTACCACTGGTGCAGTGCCACAAATGGCCAATGGAGTAGCTTCTACTCCTGTTCCCCTCACATTACTCCTGCCTCCCTCTCTCTCTTTTTCTTTCTCATATTTATTTTTACCACCTCTTCATCGCCTATCAGGTACTTGCACATCCACCACAGACCTAATCAGAACGAACCTATTTTCAGAAATTGCAGATTCAGGCTCAGACCTAGTTCTTGGAATCTATGATATCTGTTCAAAATCAGATGAACCAGTTGCTTCCCCCTCAGTTGCTGACTTGAAGGAGTCATTAGAGTTCTCTGATTCTTGACCCTGGCTTGCTTGAAGCTTAGCATTCAACGTTTTAACAAGAGAGCTAGTAGCCACTATTTTCCTGGCAAGCATTTTGACTCGCCTTCTCCTAGGTTCCGAATTAGGGTTGGGTTGAGGAACAGTGGTGATTGGGGGAGACAGAACAGGATTATTTTGAGGAGTGTCGGGATTGTATTGAGATGGAGTGGAGGGATGTGATTGAGATGGAGTGGAACCAGAATCTGAGAGTGTGATATTGTCTTCAGGTGTGGTGGAGGAGGACGAGGCGGGTGGTGGAGTAGCAACCATTGTGATGCTTTTTGTTAAGGAAGGGAAGAAAATTTGGATCAAGGTGTTGGATCAGAAAGATGAAAGGGTTTCGACGGTTATAACTTGAGGAAGAGAAGTGAATGATAATTTAGAGAAGTGAGGAAGATGGGAGTTTAAAGGGAATGGGTAATTAATATATAACGGGTGTATTTTGGGTCAAGAAGAAGTCTAATCAGTGTTGTAAGTGTCAGTTGAAACTGACGGTTACGGCTACCATATTTTCTAGGCTTCTTAATACGATTGGACTCTTTTCGGTAGACGGAACTGGTTCAAAATTAGGATAAAGACTAGATTTTGAAAAGATTTAGTTTTAGATGGAGTTCTGCTCATGATTGCTATTGGTATTTCAAAATGTGTATAGTGGAGAACACATACCTCGCATGTCAGATGAACCAGCATTGATGAGCCATGTTCATCATGTAAGAAACCTCTTGATCAAGCCTCAATTTTCAAAAATAGGAAAAACATCATTAGTAACCAATGAGTAATATCAGAACATGGCAAAAGAGTATGATGTTTACAACTTGAGACTGAGCAACGATTATTTTGATTATTTACACAAATTTCAGAATTCCTAGCCAAAAAAATACTATTTTTTTCATTTTTTTTTGTTTTGAACTGGTTCAGTTAGGTTATCTTAATCATCCCTAATTCTAACATGTTCCTTTCAAAATGCTCTCTACTTGGTGCTTTAGTAAATATGTCAGCAATCTGTTTATCAATAGCACAGAATTCAATAGAGATCAATCCCTTCTCATAGTTATTTCTTAAGAAATGGTGTCTAACATCTATGTGCTTTATTCTTTTATAATGAACGGGATTCTTTGTCATACTGATAGCACTAGTGTTATCACAAAATATAGGGATACATCCAACCTCTATGCCAAAATCCATCAGTTTTTGTTTAATCCATAATAATTGAGACAACTTTTCATTGTCGCAAGTTATTTCGGAGGGAATTATGAATAGGCATAGGATATGGTCCAATATAAAGTTGATGACTTATTTTTCTCTTATCTTCTCGAAGGCTTGTGCTTCCACCCATTTCGAGAAATAGTCAGTCATAAGCAGAATAAATCTGGCTTTACCTGGTGCCGTTGGTAGTGGTCCGATGATATCCATCCCCCATTTCATGAATGGCCATGGTGACAGGGCAGAATGCAGTTGTTCACCGGGCTGGTGGATCATAGGCGCGAACCTTTGACATTTGTTGCATTTTTGGACGAACTCCCTTGCGTCTTTTTCCATACTGTCCCAGTAATAACCTTCTTTGATCACCTTTTGGATTAAGGATTCAACGCCATAGTGGTTCCCGCAAGTGTCCTCGTGGATTTCTCGAAGCACGTTCTCTATGTCCCACAGCCCCAGGCATACCGCCAGGGGCCCATCAAAGGTCCTCCTGTAGAGAGTGATGTTTTCGTTGAGCGAGAACCCGGCTGCCTTGGTCCGTAGGGCTATCGATTCTTTAGGGTCTGCGGGCAACTTCCTGTCCTTCAAATAACTGATGTATTTGTTTCTCCAATCCCATGTCAGGCTGGTGGAGTTGATTTCGGTGTGTCCTTGTTCGATCACCGATCTTGTTAACTGAACAACAGCTCCGGGGAGTACATCACCTTCCTCGACAGACGACCCCAGGTTTGCGAGGGCGTCGGCCTCACTATTCTGTTCTCGAGGTATATTGTTTCCATTCCTTGAAGCGATGTAACGTGACTAGAGTCTTGTCAAGACACCTCTGCATTCTGTCTTCTCGGACCTCGAAGCTCCCATTTACCTGGTTAAGAACTAAGAGAGAATCACATTTGGCCTCGATGCATTTCGCTCCGAGGCTTTTGTCCAATTCTAGACCTGCAATCATAGCCTCATACTCGGCTTCATTGTTAGTCAATTTTGCAGTTTTTATGGATTGTCTGATTATGCCGCCCGTAGGAGGCTTTAGGACTATGCCGAGCCCGGACCCTTTCACGTTGGAGGCATCGTCAGTAAACAGGGTCCATACCCTGGAAGATGTGCGTATTTTCAACAGTAATTATTTTTCTACCTCGGGCACCAGGTGTATTGGTAAAAATGAGCTTCACATGTGTAACAATTATAGTGACTCAGCAATCTATGTGGAGCAATGATAACATGATAACGGGATGAGACTTTATGAAAAGGTACAAGATAAAAAGGAACGGAACAACACACCCACGGGGTAATCAGATGCGGGAATCGCAACCTGATTAAGAAGATGAAAAGACACGGTCAAGATGAATCAAGGCAAAATACAGGGCAGATTCGGGGATCTTCAATTAATGAGACAAATGTTACATAATCTTCACGCAACAGTTATGATTAATCATTGTAACGTTACATTAAATGCCATTATTAGTCATTAATGCTCAATCACTGAAAAAAGTAGACGTTATATTAAGAAATTCCCTATAAAAGGGAGTAAAATATATGTATGGACACGTTCGAACCACTATCGAAATATACTTACTTTCTGCGCATCCTTATTGCTTTCTATTTACAAATTTACTTACAATTATTTCTATATTCTCTTGGTTATCAGAAACCCGTGTTCTTCTTAAAGTAGCTTTGGCAGAGAATCTAATTCTTTGGTTAAACAAATTGGTTCCGTTACCGGGAATCTGATAATCTCTATTTTTTCTCAAACAACATTCTGTGAATTATGTCGAACGCCAACGACAACAACCAACAGAGGGTTGGAACCCCAGTCCCATCACCTTCAGGATCCCCACAAGGCTCAAGGGAACATTCCCTAGAGAGATCTACGACTCAAAACAATAATCACAATGGAAATGAACAAGTAGGAGAACAAGATCCTGTAAAACAAATGGTTAGTGAATATGTGACTCAAGACTTGCAGGCTTTCATGAGGGGACTACCGGCTGAATCACCTACACCTCCTCCTAACAACACCGCAACTGTGGAAATTCCACAATCCGGATTGGCAAACTCAGGAAGTAGAGATACTCCAAATGAGTCCCTCGAAGCAAGTCCAGGTATGTCCAATAATCCAGAATTACAATCTTTATTACTAACTTTGCAGAAACAGGTGAAGGAACAAAACGATCGAATCGAGCAAATTCCTGGAGTACCACTTGTCATCAAAGGCATTGATGTTGATAGATATTCTCAACAACCTTGGAAGCCAAGTGCGGCACCCTTGCCTATTCCTAAGAAATTCAAAATGCATGATATTCCCAAGTATGACGGGACAACCAATCCACGTGATCATGTAACTGCTTTCACTACATGAGTAAAAGGCAACGATCTGACTAAACAAGAAATTGAGTCAGTATTGGTCAAGAAATTCGGAGAGACACTCACCAAAGGAGCACTAACATGGTATTCTCTTCTACCCGAAAATTTTATTGACAATTTTGCTGAGCTTGCAGATTCTTTTATAAAAGCACATTCCGGTGCAGAAAAAGTCAAAAAAAGAATGGAAGACATATTCAAAATAAAGCAAGAAAACGCGGAGTTGCTTCGTGAATTTGTAGACAGGTTTCAACGAGAAAGAATGTTGCTACCAAGGGTACTTGACAATCGGGCAGCAATGGCATTTGCAAGCAATTTAAATGACAAAAGATCAGAAGCTACGATAAGACTCAAGGAAAGCTTAAGGAAATTCCCAGCCACGACAGTATACATTGATGACATGCTGGTAAAATTGACACAAACGGAAGATTACTTCCAGCATCTTTCAATCACCCTCTGAATCCCACGCAGGTATAACATGAAACTAAATCCAGAAAAATGCGCTTTTGGCATTGAATCAGGTAAGTTTTTGGGTTTCCTTGTATCAAATAGGGGTATAGAAGTAAATCCTGCTCAGATTAAGGCTATTGATGAAATACCTGATATACTTACGAGCAAAAAAGAAGTTCAAACACTAACAGGAAGAATTGCAACCTTAGGAAGATTTATCTCCAGGTCTTCAGAGAAGAGTTGTAAGTTCTTTTCAGTTCTAAAAAAGCAGAATCGGTTCGAATGGACTGAAGAATGCCAACAGGCTCTCAAGGATCTGGAGGCCTATCTATCAACCCCCCCCCCCCCTTGTTGTCTAAACCAAAGGAGGGGGAAAGGCTGTATGTTTATCTTGCCGTTGCAGAAATTGCCGTAAGTGCAGTACTGGCAAGAGAAGACAAAGGTAAATAATCTCCTATTTATTATGTTTATTAGATGCTGAGACTAGATATCCTCATCTAGAAAAATTGGCCTTAGCTCTAATCATGGCAACCAGAAAATTAAGGCCGTATTTTAAAAGTCACCCAATCACTGTTGTGACTTCATATCCACTGAGGAATATTTTGCATAAACAGGAGTTATTAGGGAGATTAGCTAAATGGGCAATAGAATTAAGCGAACTTGACATTGTATATCAGCCTAGGACTGCAATAAAGTCTCAAAGTTTAGCTGATTTCGTCGCTGATTTTAATACTAGCATAATCCCTGAAGTAGAAAAGGAGATACAACTCCTCAACGGGACTAATCCAGGAACATGGACCCTATTTACTGATGGATCTTCTAAAGTAAAAGGAGCCGGCTTGAGAATTATTTTAATATCACCCACGGGTGAAAAGATATGACAAGCCATTAAATGTTAACCCATAATTAACAATGAAGCAGAGTACGAAGCCGTCATTGCATGGCTTGAACTGGCACAGAACTCTCAATTGAGCAGATCGTGATCAAAAGTGACTCTCAACTAGTGGTAAACCAGATACATGGGACTTATACCGTTAGAGAGGTTCGGTTGCAACAATATCTGGAAAAGGCACGAGATCTAGCAAGGCAATTCCAATCATGGAAAGTCATGCAAATACCCAGGGAGGAAAATCCAGAAGCGGATGCATTGGCTAACCTCGCAACAGTTACCAACGTAAAAAATAAAGACAGTGCAATTGTCGTACACCTATTTCATTCAGCAATCGACCAGGACAAAAATGAGGTAACATTTAACAACCTAACCTGGGATTAGAGAAACAAAATTGTGAATTTTTTGCATAATGATACCGTGCCTGATGACAAAAAATAGCTCAAGCACTTCGCCGTAAAGCTGCACGGTACTGCCTAGTTCGTGAAACTCTATACCGTAAAATGTTTGGAGGTCCCCTAGCAAAATGCCTTGGACCCAATCAAACGGAGTACGTGATGAAGGAAGTGCACGAAGGACACTGCGGAAACCATGCAGGGGCAAGATCCTTAGCCAAAACCCTAACCAGAGCAGGGTATTATTGGCCTAAAATGGAGGAAGATGCCAACAACTTCATAGCCAAATGCGACAAATGTCAGCGGTATGCCAACAATATGCACCGGCCAGCAAAATTACTCCACCCAGTGGTGTCACCATGGCCATTCATGAAATGGGGCATGGACATAGTGGGACCCCTTCCCCCAACTAAAGGAAAGGTACAGTTCTTACTCGTATTAACTGATTATTTCACAAAATGGGTGGAGGCAGACACTTTTAAACAGGTGCGATAAAAAGAATTGAAAAGCTTCATATGGCGACACATAATATGCCACTTTGCAATACCAAAGGAGATAGTATGTGACAGTGGCCCGCAATTCATAGGCTCACAAATAATAGAATTCTTCGAAAGCTAGAAAATCAAACAAATCACTTCATCACCATATCACCCCGTGGCTAATGGGAAAGCCGAGTCAACAAACAAGGTCATCGTTAATAACCTAAAGAAACGGCTGGAAAAATCCAAGGGAAACTGGCCTGATGAGCTACCGGCAGTATTATGGGTCTACAGAACTACTGCAAAAATAGCCACGGGAGAAACTCCATTCGCGTTTGTTTATGGTTCAGAAGCTTTAATACCTGTGGAAATCGGCGAACCAAGAATAAGGTTCACAACAGCAACGGAAGAAACAAACAACGACGAGTTGAGGATAAATCTGGATTTGCTCGAGCAAAAGAGGGAAGCCGCACTTATACATATGGCAGCCCAAAAACAAATTATAGAGCGATATTACAACAGAAAAGCTCTCCTCAGATATTTCAAAATTGGGGACTTCATTCTTAGAAAAGTCTTCCAATCGACGAAGGAAGATGGTGTAGGAAAGCTAAATCCAAATTGGGAAGGACCATACAAAGTCCATGGCATTGCTGGAAAAGGCGCTTATGAGTTGGAAACTATGGACGGTAGAATCTTACCAACTAGTTGGAATGCAATCCATTTGAAGAAGTATTATTTTTGAGTAAAAGGAATACCCCCGGTCAGGTATCATTAAATTCGATTTTAATTTTGTACAGTTAAAATTGTACTAACTTTTGTAGATGATAGGCAAGAAGCTAACCCATCACCAGATGATGATATTAGACCTGCATAGACACGAGGAAGTAACAGAATTTCCGGTCTAGGGTTACATCTTTCTGATGGGCGTTTATAAGGGTTAAGCAGTCATCATCTAAAAACTATATACCTTTGAGTCCGGTATGTTTTTCCTTTTCAGGAAAAGGACCACAAGGAAGGAATAGTCAAGTGCTCGAGATTTCACTCTTCAAAGATCAAACACTTGGGGGACTATACAGTATGTAAGGCAAAGAAGAAGCAAATAAGACTATTAAAAAGTCAAAGCTCAAGCCTGAAGATCCATCTTCCCAAACAAGTCAAGGACTATGAGCAAAATCAAAGAGCCAAAGACAAAAATACAAATCTTGATTCAGAAACCTTCAAAAACATATTCGTAAATGTATACGAGTGTTTAGGTTGAAGGCAGAATATTTGATACGGATAAAAATGCATATCCTTGTACTTATTCAAAAAACTATTGTAAATAAAAACAGTTACGGATGAAAAAAGTATTATCCCTGTATTTATTCAAAAACTGTTGTAAAAAAAAACAGTTACGGGTAAAAATTCATACCCTTATATTTATTCAAAAAACTGTTATAAACCAAAACAATTATTCCCTTGTATTAATTCGAAAAAACTGTTGCAAAAGAAAAACAGTTATGAAGTACAAGTTCATATCAAATCTGTTGAAAGAAAAAAACAGTTACAAATGAGTTATGGACGATACACAAACACATGTAAAATGTTATGAAAGTTCGAAATGATACAAAAACTTTCTTCAAAATATTGTTAAGAAAAACATGTGAAATTCTTATCTCTCTTTTGTATATCTACACCATTATGAAGTTGAGACGTCTTCTTCATTAAGTGTCGATCAAAAAAGGTCCTTCTTTTATAAATCGTACCTATTAACGAAAAGGTACGAAAAATCTAAGCATTATTTAATGCAAAGTCAAAAACTAAGAGGTAAACCGAAACCTCGAAAAATCTAACCATTATTTAATGCAAAATCAAAAACTCAGAGGTAAACCAAAAACCTCAAAAAGAAAGCATGCAAAGACTTAAGAGTGAAACAAAAACTCAGAGAAAGTTAAAGTCATGCTAATATTGATATTAATATATTACGGCAAAATAAACTAAGTGTTAACTTAGTCTAAGCCTAATCGATTTATACATTGATTGCCCCTAAGTTGTCAATTGGGGACTTACAAAGGATCCAACTTTACCCCCGATGGGACTGAGGGTAACCACCAATTGTTGCAAATAAAAAAAAAGAACCAAATTCCTTAAACTTTTCTAGATGCGGGGTTGTCTTCACTGGCAGGAGGAGCGTCTTGAGATGGAGAGACACGAGCAGCAGGTACCTCAACCTCAGGTGAAGAGAAATTCTGACTACGCTGAGACTTCTCAATCGTCTCTCTAGTGTTTGCAATTTCGGCTTCCAAGTCAAAACCCTCTTGGCCCATTTCTGTCAATGTGTCAAGACAGGCATTCAGATAAGCCCAGCTAACATCGACGGCCGCTTTGTCTTCAAGAACTTCATAGTCCTTCTCCCATTGTTCAACTGCAGCTCTTAACTCATCTCTCTTAGCCACGGCAGCATCGTGGGAAGTTTGTAAAGGAGCAAGCGACATTTCCAGAAATTGGACCTTGTCTGAAGAAATACGGAGGTCATCTTGGGTTTGGGTGAGCAATTGTACAAGTTCACTAGAGTACACCTCCTTCTGGTCCAGCAAAGCCTTCAGGCTCCTAATCTCCTATGTGGCACGGGAAAGCTGCTCTACAAATGAAGACTCCAAGATATTCTTGTCCTTACCTGCCTGGTTGGAAGACGCCTTCTCTATGGCTAACTCTGCTGCAACAACTCTAACCCGCTGCTCCAAGGTACACTTTTCCTCCTCCATTGCCTCCATGTCAAGCTGTAAACTCTTGTACAGCTCCTTCCAATTGTTAGCCTTGGTTTGGAAGTCATTCGTTGATTTCTCCACTTGAACGATTCTTTTCATTATCTCTGTGCCCATAAGGTTGATCTACATAAAAAGATAAATTAGATACGGTAAGAATATATAAGTACATATGAAGGAAGAGCAAGTTTTACCTTTAAATACAAATGCACAATCTCGTTCATCCAAGTCAAGGAGTTGTGGCTTTCTAGCTTAGACTTCTTAGTTGGGCCTATCAATGGCTTTAAACATACATCAGCTTGGCCCGACTTTTTCAAGAGGCTTCCCGTTGCTGGAACTTCTATTGTAACTTGCTTCGTCACCCCCCTACTGGAAGACCCTACTTCAACAACAGAATGCACGGAAGTGGGGGCAGGTGAAGAAGCCACGGAGGGAGCAGGAATGGCAATCGGAGCACAGGTAGCAACAGGAGCAATAAACGAAAGTTCTTTAGCAGCAGGAGGAGAGAAAACAGCAAGAGGAGCTTCATCAGAGACGGTACCAAAATCGTGCTGGAATAGGAGATCAACAGACTCACGAACAGGAGAGAGAGTTGCATCCTCGAGGGCAGAAAGTTCGGATTCAGGCACGGGAGGATCAACAACGGGTGCAGACTCGTCGTCAGAGACCACCCTCCTCCTACGTGACCTATGGACCAGCGAACCTTCCTCTTCCTCTTCCTCTTCTAAGGTCCTGGACCCACTTGCTTTTCTTTTTTATGAGGAGGAACCAACAATGATCTCCTGGGCATTTTCCAGGGACAACCTTGAAGCGGACATAGGCGCAGCAGAAATTCCACGAGCAGGAAACCCTAACAAATGAAAGGGATCAGATAAAGCTCAAAAAGGAAAAAGTAAAAACAAAAAAAAAACTTCACTTACCATGGGTCTTAACCTTTCAACCAAACCTCATAGAGAGGTACTTCCATGAACGTTCTTCTAAAGGAGCGATTGATAAGAGTTTTTCTACCCAATCACTGAAACTGGAGACATTCTCGACGGTTCCCATGGTTGCTGCAAAATGAAAAAGAAATAGTTACGGTATTGATAATTTATCGAAAATAAAATAAAAGGAAAGTGAGCAAAATTGTACTCACGTGCAAGATTCCACTTCTTAGGGAAGGGGAGATTTTCTTCACCTACTAAACCTGCAGTAGGGACAACAACATACAGGACATACCAACCTCTATCCTTGTCATCATCTAAAGTAACTAACGCCCTTTTACTCCTAGCCGCGAGAGTGAACACTCCTTGGCAGAACAACATCGTAGAATAAAGGTGAATAAGATGATGAAAATTAAAGGGTACGGAAGCTAGATTTGCCAAATACCTAAGGCACGCGACTACTTGCCATACAAGAGGACCGACTTATCCGAAACAAGCTTTGAAGAATCGACAAAACTCAATGATAACAGTGTCGATGGGAGAATTAAATCCTAATGTGAAGGGATAAGTATAGACAAAAGAGTACCCAGTCCTGTAAGAGGTTATCCTTTGGTTATCATTAGGAACAACAACAGGAAAATCAGGCTTCCAATGAGAATCCATGCGTATAAGAGACACTAAGCCCTCTGTTATTTGAGTAGGATAAAGGTCGTCACTGTCATGCGATGACATTGAGGAAAGCTTCTCACTCATAGCCTTACTATCCTTGGCAAAAGAAAACTTCGCAGGAACAAACTCATCGACCCTCGGCTCACGAAGTGGTTCAGTATGTTCTCTACTCTTTAACGAAGATCTAGAAGCTCTATCCCTCGAAGAAGACGAAGGGATATCAGACCTAGAAGATGGCAGGGGAGAAGAATAAGAAGAAGAACCCCTGGAAGGAGTCGAACTTAAGCTCCTAAGCCTACCGTCTCTTCTACTCCGTGTTGGAGCAAAAGAGGGAGTTAATTCATCTACAATAATGACTTTTCTAGATTGTTGGTTTGAAGAAGACATATTTACGAAGATGAAGAATTTACAAGTAAAGAATGAAGGTTGGAATTTTTTCATGAAAGTAAAGAAAGGAAAAAGGGTATTTATACTCGAAGGCGACCGTCAAAAAAATGGAAAAAACTGTGATGTGAATGTCATAATTGAAGTTGTCACTTCGTGACTGATGCAGCCGCAAAAAGCCCTAAAAGGCGCTGAATAATTGCAGAACCAAACCGGGAATGCCACGTGGCACCGGCATTAAATGGAAGTGACAAACGATACATTCAGAGACGGATGCAATGGTACGAGTGAAGCGGCGAAAAAATATTCCCGCCATAAATGTGTGTCCACTTACCAAATATTAATCGATAAATAATTGATAAGTGTGGGGACTATCTGTATTGGTAAAAATGAGCTTCCCACGTGTAACAATTATGATGACTCAGAAATATATGTGGAGCAATGATAACATGAAAACTAGAAGAGACTTTATTAAAAGGTACGAGATAAAGAGGAACGGAACAGCACACCCATGGGGTAATCAGATGCGGGAATCTAAACCTGATTAAGAAGATGAAGAGACACGGTCAAGATGAATCAAGGCAAAATACAGGGCAGATTTGGGGATCTTCAATTAATGAGTCAAACGTTACATAATCTTCACGCAACAGTTAAGATTAATCATTATAACGTTACATTAATGCCATTATTAGTCATTAATGCTCAATCACTGAAAAGAGTAGACGTTATATTAAGAAATTCCCTATAAAAGGGAGTAAAATATAACTTGTATGGACACGTTTGAACCACTATCAAAATATACTTACTTTCTGCGCATCTTTATGCTTTCTATTTAAGAATTTACATACAATTATTTATATATTCTTTTGGTTATCAGAAACTCGCGTTCTTCTTAAAATAGCTTTGGCAGAGAATCTAATTTTTTGGTTAAACACCAGGGCGGGCGCGAAGTCGACTACAAAATCCGCCAAAATCTGGGATTTGATAGTCGTTTGGGGCTGATATTTGATATCGTACCCTCCGAGTTCGATGGCCCACTTGGCCAACCAACCCCGACAGATCGGGTTTATACAATATGTTTCGAAGCGGGTACGTCATTAAGACGCAAATGTGATGACATTGAAAATAAGGTTTTAATTTTTCGAGATGCGCTAATTAATGCAAGGGCTAATTTTTCCAGAAGAGGATACCTGGTTTCGGCATCGCCCAAGGTCTGACTCATATAATAGACAGGGAATTGCGTACCTTGTTCCTCCCAAACCAGCACGCCGCTTACCGCTACCTCCGATACGGCCAAGTACAGATAAAACGTTTTGTCCTCCTTTGGGGTGTGGAGCAAAGGTGGTGTCGACAGATACCGCTTCAATTCTTCCAAGGCACTTTGGCATTCGGGGGTCCATTCAAAGCTATTTTTCTTTTTGAGCAGGGAGAAGAAATGATGGATTTTATCTGACGATCTCGATATGAACCGTCCCAAGGCCCTTATCCGCCTAGTCAGCCATTGTACGGCCTTCACTCTGTTAACCACCGCGATCTCTTCGGTGGCTTTGATCTTGTCGGGATTGATCTTGATCCCCCTGTTTGACACCATGAAGCCTAGAAACTTTCCTGACCCTACCCCGAAGGCACATTTCTCGGGATTGAGCTTCATGTTATAGCTTCTGAGGATATCGAACGTTTCCTGCAAATGGGTCAGATGGTCCTCTTCGCGCAGGGACTTAACTAGCATATCGTCAATATATACCTCCATGTACTTGCCTATTTGGTACTCAAACATTTTATTAACCAATCGTTGGTACGTGGATCCAGCATTTTTCAGCACGAAGGGCATGGCGTTGTAGCAGTACGTACCGTACTTCGTGATGAATGAAGTTTTTTCCCTATCCTCGGGGTTTATTTGAATCTGATTGTCCCCGAGTAGGCAACGAGAAAGGTAAGGGTATCATGCCCGGCCGTGGCATCGATTAGACGGTCGATGTTGGGAAGTAGGAATGAATCTTTAGGGCATGCCCTATTCAAATCCTTATAATCTAGGCACGTTCTTAGCTTATTTCCCTTCTTGGGTATTACAACCACATTGGCCAGCCAATCGGGGTATTTTACTTCCCTAATAGAGCCTATTTTGAGGAGTTTCGTTACCTCATCCTTGATGAATGCGTGTTTTACCTCGGATTGGGGCCTCCTCTTTTGCTTCACCGGTTTGAACCTAGGGTCGACGCTTAGCCGATGGGTGGTTATCTCGGGCAGAATCCATGTCATGTATAAATGATACCAAGAGAAACAATCAATGTTATTGTTAAGGAACTGAATGAAATTTCTCCTAAGTTTGGGTGTTAACCTCGTTCCCAGGTATACATTTCGATCCGGAGAATGTTCGACCAAGACTGCCTGCTCCAGCTCTTCGACTGTTGATTTGGTTGCATCCAATTCCTCGGGGGCGGCGGAGGTGCGGGGGTGAGAAAATCTTCCTCATTATCCTCAGGGTCATTCTCTCCTCTGGTTCTTCCTGTACGGGAGACATTGGCGTCGGTGAGTCGTTGTGGATAGCGAATATTTCCCTGGCCGCATGTTGTTCTCTGTATACGGTCTTTATACCGCCTTCCATTGGAAACTTCAACATTTGGTGGAAAGTTGACGGCACTGCCCTCATGTTGTGTATCAATGACCTTCCAAGAAATGTGTTGTACCTCATGTCCCCTTTGATGATATTGAACTTGGTATTTTGGATTTTCCCGAACACGTTAACCGGGAGGGTGATCTCCCATTTTGTTGTCTCGCCATCCATGTTGAACCCGTTGAGGGTTAGTGAGCTGGATATGACTTAGCCGAGCATCCCTAGCCATTCTACTACTTTCAACCTGATTACGTTGGCCGAACTACCTGGAGCCACAAGTACGCGTTTAATTTGGACGTTATTTAAAAGGAAAGAAATTACCAACGCATCATTATGCGGGTGAGGTGGGGTCTCAAGATCCCCGTTGCTGAATGCGAGGATATCTCTGGATGCATGGCCCCAAATTTTTCTTGCCGCTGCAGCCGATATTCTCGCCCATTTAATCACGAGTCCCTGAGGGGTGTCATTTCCCCCAACAATCATATACACGGAGTGCTAGGGTTCCCTCGCTCCACTCTTTCGAGTTGTTGCCCCTCCTTGGGGAAGATTTATGATCTGAACGCTGAAGAATTCTTGCAGATACCCCTTGCTAGCTAATCAGATTGCCTCCCTCTAAAGGTGTCTGCAATCCTCGATTCGATGACTATGAGTACCGTGAAACTTTCACGTCAGGTTAAGATCCCTCTGTGAAGGGTCTAACAAAATGGGTTTTGGCCATCTAGTGTCTTTGATTTTACTCATAGCTGATACGATGTCTAAAACGTCGTCCCCGAAGTTGTATTGGGCCGGTTGGGATACTCTTGCTAGCTCCGTGTGCTTACAATGCCTAGCTTTGTCTGCCATCCCGCTTCGCTCTGTTTTCGAATTGGCTTGGGGTGCGTTGTCGACGCTCCTTTGAATCCCGATGTAGGGTCAATACCTTCCCCCCCCC
>ML249177.1:3006-26498 GCA_005239495.1 Nicotiana undulata
AAAAAAATAAAAAACCCCCCAAATACCCCCCCCCCCCCCCCATCTTGTGTGGTATTGACGTTTGGAACATCAATTGGTATCAGAGTAGGTTATCCTTAAAGAGGCTAACACCTTATGAAAATATCAAAATGAGTGCACCACCTGGGAACTGGGAAGGACAATCAACTGCTAGGCCACCACTCTTCAATGGCCTGTATTACTCCTGGTGGAAGAACAGGATGAAGGATCACTTAACTGGGGAAGACTATGAACTATGGGACATAGTCACTGACGACCCACTGGCCACCATGAAGAAGACTGTTGAAGGATTAGAAGTGCCAAAGGCAAGAGCTGACTGCACTGCTGAAGATTTGAGAAAATGGGAAAAGAATGCAAAAGCCAAGAAGTGGCTTGTGTGTGGACTTGGTCCAGATAAGTACAGGAGGATTCAAAGTTGCACTACTGCCAAGGAAAGTTGGGACACTCTGCAAGTGGCTCATGAAGGGACTGCACAAGTAAAAAGATCCAGAGATACATTACTATACTCTCAATATGAGAATTTCTTTATGAAGGAAGGAGAAACCATCCAAGAGATGTACACTAGGTTCACTACTCTGACAAATGAACTAAAGTCTCTTGGAGGGATTATTCTTGAAGAAGACAAGGTTGAAAAGATTTTGACAAGGTTCTTTCCAATCTCTTAGGAAAGTAAGATCACTGCAATTCAGGAATCCAAGAACATGGCAACCTTCAGGTTTGATGAGCTAATTGGAAATCCCACTGCCTATGAACTTTGAAGGCAGACAATGAAGATGGATGCTCCCAAGAAAGAAAGAAGTCTGGCACTGAGAATCACTGAGGGAGATGAACTGGAGGAAGATGATATGGCTATGATCACCAAATAATTCAGAAACTATCTCATTAAGAAAAAAAGGGCATCTCAAGAGGTGTAAACTACAACAAGGCAATGGCTCCGGAAAAACCCACCAACGAGGGATGCTACAAATGTGGAAAAACTGATCATCACATCAAGAACTGTCCTCAGTGGGAAGTGGAATGGAAAAGGGAAGTATCTGAAAGAAGGAACCGAAAGAAGGAACTGGTTCATCCCAAGAAAACATCAACAAAAGCTATGGTTGCTGCTTGGGGAGAAAGCTCAGATGATGAAGATGGAGATGAAAAAGCGCCCATGGCTATTGGTGAATCAGATGAGGAATCAGAGGTAAGTATATCTCATCTCAAAAATAAGATTAAGTTCCTATCTAAAGAAAAACTCTCTGAACTATTACTTGATTTCATTGATGATTCTCAAGAAATAAATAAAGAGAAGGAACAACTGTCTAAGGAGTGTGTAATGTTAAAAGAAAAGTGTAAGAACCTGGACCTCAGAGTAAGTGAATCTGTAAGTGAAACCACTACTCTGAAGAACCACGTTCATCCACTTGAAACAAATGTCCTAGAGTTAAAATCTGAAAATTTAAAAGTGAAACTAGGAACCAGTAAGAAGACAGCTGACAACTCTCAACTCATCTTAGAAAAAAATGTAGGTAGACTAAAAGATGAAGTGTATAAGAAAGATGAACAGATAAGAGTATTTAAGGAGGAACTTAGTAAGGTTAAGCATGAATTGGACAGAACTTGTAAATGGAATAAATCCTCTGAGGCCTTAACATGGCTACAAGAAAATCATAGTAGCAACAGAAGAAGACTTGGCTTTGGGAGTCAACTGCCTAAATGGGATCCCAAAAGCAAGTACCACACACTTCCTGAGAACAAAATTTGTACCCACTATGGTAAGACAGGTCAGTACAAAATTGAATGCAATGCAAAAGAGCAGGCCAGTCAAAAGAATAAAAAACATTGTTCGAAAGAAAAAGTGGCTACCAAATTGGGCTAAAAGGAACTTAATTCATCATCTTTCTTATTGCAAGGGACCCAAACTAGTTTGGGTTCCTAAGACTAACCCCTGATTTTCTTTTGTAGGTTCAAGTGAAAGGGAGTAGTCAAATATGGTACATGGATAGTGGTTGCTCAAAACACATGACTGGGAACAAGGAACAGTTCCTTTCACTTGAGGACCTCAAAGGAGGAAATGTCTCCTTTGGAAATAGAAAGAAAGGTGAAATCATTGGGGTTGGTAAGGTAGGTAAGGATGACACACGTTCCATTGACAACGTCTACTTGATAGACGGCTTGAAATATAGCATGATCAGTGTGTCACAACTGTGTGACAGAGGTAACCTGGTTGCATTCACTTCTACAAAATGCTTTGTAATTAATCTTATTACTGCTAAGATTGTTCTGCAGGGAAAAAGAGTGAATAATATCCATATCATAGACCTGTCCACACTATCAGAAAATGAATTAACATGCTTGAGTGTGTTGGACAGTGATCCTCTCCTTTGGCACAAAGGACTTGGACATGCCAATCTAAATCAACTCAACAAATTAGTCTCCAAGGACTTGGTGATAGGCCTCCCTAACATTAAGTTCAAGGAAGACAAAGTTTGTGAGGCTTGTGCAAGGGGGAAGCATGTAAGATCTTCTTTCAAAAGCAAGAAAATGATAAGCACCACCAGGACGTTGGACCTGGTCCATATGGATCTTTGTGGACCCATGAGAACACTAAGCAGAGGTGGTAAGAAATATGTAATGGTGCTTGTTGATGACTATTCTAGATTTACCTGGACATTGTTTCTAACATCTAAGAATGAAGCATTTTACATGTTTACCTATTTTGTTAGAAAAATTCAGAAACAGTTAAGAAATCAACTTGCATCAATAAGGTCTGACTGATCATGGCACTGAATTTGAAAATGCAAAATTTGCAGAATTTTGTGATGAACATGGCATAGATCATAACTTTTCTGCCCCCAGAACTCCACAACAAAATGGAGTGGTTGAAAGAAAGAATAGGACACTTGAAGATATGGCTAGAACCATGCTTATTTATAGTAAACTACCTCATAGCTTCTGGGCAGAAGCAATAAACACTGCATGCTACATCATAAATAGGTGCATGACTAGACCACTTGTAGAGAAGACTCCCTATGAGTTACTCAAAGAGAGAAAGCCCAATATATCCCATCTTAGGGATTTTGGCTGTAAGTGCTTTGTGCACGACAGGCAAGGACTCCCTAGGTAAGTTTGATCCCGAAGTGATGAGGGAGTATTCTTGGGATATTCCTCACATACTAAGGCTTATAAAGTGTATAACAAAAGAACTATGTGTGTTGAAGAAAGTGTGCATGTTGTTTTTGATGAAACTAACATTCTTTCTGAGAGACAGGAACAGGAAGATGAAGAAATTGGGTTGGTCAGAAACTCAGACCAAATTGGAGCAACACTGGAAGAAGGAACATGTGATGGAACAGGTCTATCTACCCTGAGCATCTTGACAGGGGGAACTCAACAACAAACCTCATTGGAACCTGTTCTGATCCTGTTCCACAGCAACAAGGCACTATTGGATCATCAAGTTATGACCAGATGGTTGTAATACCACAAAGATATCAAAGTTTTCACCCCATTGATAAAATCATAATTGATCTAACATCTGGAATCAAAACCAGATCCTCTCTAAAAAATCTGTGTGCTTTTGATGTTTTTCTATCCTTGATCGAACCCAAAAATGTTGCTGAAGCCTTGCATGATGCAGACTGGGTAAATGTTATGCAAGAAGAACTCAACCAATTTGAAAGAAGTCAAGTCTAGCATCTGGTACCCAGACCATTAGATATATCAGTGATCGGTACAAAGTGGGTCTTCAGAAACAAACTAGATAAAGATCGAATAGTTACAAGAAACAAGGCAAGACTGGTGGTACAAGGATACAGTCAGGAGGAAGGCATAGACTATGATGAAACCTTTGCTCATGTGTCAAGGTTGGAGGCAATCAGGCTCCTCATAGCATTTGCTGCCTATATGGAATTCACCCTTCACCGGATGGATGTTAAGAGTGCCTTCCTGAATGGCTACCTAAAGGAAGAAGTATTTGTCAAGCAACCTCCGGGGTTTGAAAGCAAGGAGAATCCAAATCATGTGTACAAACATGACAAGGCATTGTATGGACTCAAGCAAGCACCAAGAGCATGGTATGAACGGCTATCTAAATTCCTGCTTGAGCATGACTAAAAGAGAGGTAAAAGTGACATCACCTTATTCTTGAAAGAAAAAGGTAAGGATCTCTTGGTAGTACAGATATATGTAGATGACATAATATTTGGGGCAACTTCTAAAAAACTAAGTAAAGAATTTGCTAAACTAATGGGGAGTGAATTTGAAATGAGCATGATGGATGAGCTTAATTTATTTTTAGGCTTACAAATTAAACAAAATTCAAATGGAACTATGATCCATCAGCGAAAAAATATTTTTAGGCTTACAAATTAAACAAAATCAAATGGAACTATGATCCATCAGCAAAAATATGTGAAAGAGTTGCTCAAAATATTTAAAATGGAAGACTCAAAAGAAATTGACACTCCCATTGCAACAACCACAAAACTTGATATAGATGAACCTGGTTGATCTGTTGATCAAAAGTTGTATAGAGGGATGATTGGGTCATTGTTGTATCTTACTGCCAATAGACCTGACATTGTTTTCAGCGTAGGGATTTGTGCAATATTTCAGGCTAATCCAAAGGAATCCCATTTAACTGCAGTAAAGAGAATCTTGAGATATCTAAAAGGCACCACTGACCTATGTCTTTGGTACCCTAAAGGTAGTAATTTTGATCTTGTGGGATATGCTGATGTTGACTATGCAGGCTTCTTGGTAGATAGAAAGAGCACCTCAGGTATGGCACACTTCTTGGGCTCATGTCTTGTGTCTTGGGCCACTAAGAAACAAAATTCAGTAGCTCTATCTACTGTTGAGGCTGAGTATGTGGTTGCAGCCTCATGTTGTGCTCAGTTACTATGGATTAAACAACAACTGATGGATTTTGGTATAGAGGTTGGATGCATTCCTATCTTCTGTGATAACACTAGTGCTATTACTATGACAAAGAACCTCGTTTCATCATAAAAGAACAAAGAACATAGATGTTAGACACCATTTCTTAAGAGATAACTATGAGAAAGGACTGAGCTCTATTGAATTCTCTGCTACTGATAAACAAATTGCTGACATCTTCACTAAAGCACTAAGTAAAGAGCATTTTGAAAGAAACAGGCTAGAATTAGGGATGATTAAGATCACCTAATCAAACCAGTTCAAAACAAAAACAAAATGGCTAGGAATTCTGAAATGTGTAAATAATCAGAATAATCGTTGCTCAGTTTCATGCTATAAAAATCATACTCTCTTGCCATGTGTTAATATGACTCCTTAGTTACTAACGATGTTTTTCTATTTTTGAAAATTGAGGCTTAATCAAGAGATTCTAACAAGATGATCCTGGTTCATCGCTGCTGGTTCATCTGACAGACGAGGTATGTGCTCATCACTATACACATATTAAAATATTAATAGTTACTCATGAGCAGGACTCTATCTATAACAAGCTCTTTTCAAAATCTAGTATTAATCCCATATTTGAACCCGTTCCAAAGAGTCCAATCAAATTAAAAAGGCCTAGATTATAGGGGAGTCATAATTGTCGCTTCTCACCTGACACTCCTAAACCGATTAGACTCCCACTTGACCAAAATTACACCCTTTATGCATTAATTAACCAAGTCTTTAAGAACCCATCATCACTTCTCTAATTCTTCACTCACTTTTCTTCTTAAAAGACATAACCGTCGAAACCCTTTCAACCTTTTGCTCAAACACTTTGATCTTAATCTTTTTCTTTAACAAAAATCATAACCATGGCTTCCTCACCACCTCTTGCCTCGTCCTCCTCAACTACACCTGACTATAGTATCCCGCTTGAAGATACTGGTTCAACCCCATCTCAATCACATCCCACCACCTCTCAAAAAAATCCGCTTCCGTCTCCTCCAATCGCTCTCACTATACAACCAAGCCCTAATCCAGAGCTCAGGAGAAGGCGTGTAAAAATGCTAGCCAGAAAGACTATGGCCTCTGTCTCTCTAGCAAAAAAAATGAATGCTAAGCTTCAAGCCATCCAGGCTCAAGAATCTGAAAACTCAAATGAATCCTTCAAATTCGCCAATGAGGGGGAAGCAACTAGGTCATCCGATTCTGAACAGGTAACATCAACTCCTAAAATTGGGTCTAAGCCTGAACCAGTCTCTTCTGAAAATAGGTTTGTTCGAATTGGGTCTGTAGTGGATGTGGGAAATCCCGATAGGCGAGGAAGAGACGGTAAAAATAACATTGTGAAAGAAATTGAGAGAGAGAGAGAGAGAGGAAGAAGTTCTGTGAGGGGAACAGGGGTAGAAGGTACTCCATTGGAAATTTGTGGTAATGAAGAAGGTGCCAAGGATTTAGGGGGAAGTAACTCAAGAGAGGCTGCAGAGGGGCTAAAAAATCTTCAACATGCAACTGATGAACCTGGTTCATCCATTGAGGAAACTTTGGTTGATCTTATGAGAAAGTTAGGTGAGAGATATAAACCCAAAAAGAAGAGGACACCCAAGACCAAGAAAGCTGACACTCTAGTGGCAAGAAAGAAGAGAAAAGCCATTCCTTCTATTGAAACTTCCATTTCTAGAGTTTGCACTACAAGGAGTGAAATTAGGTAGAGTGAAGAGGAGTTGCAGAAAGCTTTGAGGGAGAGTAGGAGAAAGAAAGCTGAAAAGGGGAAGGCAAAAGTGTTTGAGCCCGCAGAGGCTACTGATGTTGAGGAGATGGACCCGGTCCACCAAGAGGAACAAATGGCAGAAGTTGAGGTTGAGACACCTAAATCAAAGAAGGCCAAGACTTCTTCCAAGAAGTCAGCATCTAGGTCTGCTAGACCCTCGACTGTTGCTAAGAGGAATAGGTCTACGAAGAAATCAAAGACGATTTAGTTTGATGATGATTATGAGTGGACTGGGGAAGAAGCAGAAGAGTCTGGTGGAGAGACAGATAAATTGACCAAATTTGGAAAACGCACTATACTGAAGGGAAGGTTGTTGAAAGATCTGGAAGAATCAGGCATGATTTACCTATTGGACACTCTGGACGTGCAGGGTTGGAAGGACATGGTCCTTCAGCTTGATGGCAGGTTGGCCAGGAGTGAGATCATCTAGTTCATGGAAAATGCTGAGGTCAAAGATGGCAGGGTCTCCAGTGAAGTTAAGGGGACTAAAATCTCCTTTGATGCCAAGGAGTTGGGTGAAATTCGTGGGATTTCAGCTGAGGTTTATGATGATTATACAAGGCAGAGGTGGCCCAGCTTGGATGGTCTTCCTTCTGCACTGCAAATTACCAGAAGATTCAGTGATAATGCTGAAGAAGTGGAACTTAGGGTTGTGTACAAAAGCGAGATGAAACCCCAGCACAAGGTTGTTTTTGAGTTTGTCAACAAATGCATATTGCGCAGGCAAGAGAGCAGGCACATAGCAAACTATATGGATTTAACTCTCATGGAATGCCTGGACAGTGGAAGACAAATCAACTGGCCCTCTTTCATCATTTAGCTGCTGGACAGGGTGGTCAATGGCTCCAAGGCCCATGTTATCCCATATGGTTTCATCCTAACAACTGTGTTAGCCCACTTCAAAGTGCCCCTGAAGAAGGCAGAAATGGCCACTGTCAACGACCATTTTAGGAAGACCACGATTCCGGCATGTGATTACATTGTGAATGTTCCTGATGAACCTGGTTCATCTAGAAAAATGCATGTGAACAGAAAGGTCAGGGCGCTTGTACATGAAGGTGGGATTAAGGATGCTGAAATCCTTCGACTGAAGACCCGCCTTACAGAAGTTGAGGTTGAGCGCGATGTTCTCAAAGCTGAACTGGCCAAAGAGAAGGAGAAGAATGAAGGGATTATTCAACATATGCTCTCTCTTCTCCAAGCAAAGAACCCAACATCCTCCCCTTCCTAGACTTAGGTGTCCCGTGCCTGTCTTCACCACTCTATGACCCATTCGGGATTTGTTTTTCTATTTTTTGCTCATGGTTGTAACTGCTCTTATTTATTTATGTGTTTGGTGGATGAACTATGCTCTTCTTAATGGATTTTGTTGTTTATACTCTTAATTGTTTTGTCTCACTTTTCTTGATAGTTGCATTCTTAGTTCACTACTAATGATTAATCCAAGTTGCACTTGCAGTTGCCCAGTGACCATGAGTAATTCTTATGAATCTGGTAATTTTAACATTTTGCAACATTTCGATGATTCCAAAAGGGGGAAGATGTGATACACTTAGAATATGTGATATTTATAACCTAATGAACCTGGTTCTTTATGATAAATGCGTAATACTCTAAAAAGTGTCAATGTTGGATTAAAGTGGTTACAGGCCTAAGCGCAGAGTTTGTCATCATCAAAAAGGGGGAATTTGTTGGATCAAGAAGCTGAGTGGTTTTGAAGATTGACAATGGAACTCAGAGTTGAACCAGTTCCATCACTGGAGACACAGACACATGCAGAGTTAAGGGCACGTGAGGTGCACAAGCAAGAGATAAATAAAATTTGTGATATAAAGAGATATATCCTGATCAAAAAGGTTGCAAATTGATAAAGAGATGGACTCCTTATTCATGAAGAACAGAATCAAGATAAGGGAGGATTTAGGGAGTTGAGATCAGCTAGAACTCTTCCACCAAGGAAGAGTAGCATCCGAATTCTAGTATATCTCTTTGTCTACTAAATCCTATATATTTTTCAGTGTTCTTATTGTACAGGTACGCACAAACACAGAATAAAAACAAGAATTGAGAGCAAAATTACCAAAGCAATTTTGCAAGCAGTTCGTGTGAAAATCGAGTTTGCGACTCTGAAGCTACTTGAACCAGCTAGAAGAACCAGTTCCATCTGTGGTCTTTTAGTTTAGTTTATTTGTATTAGGTGATTTCAAATTGTACCTTTCAGCTTTATCTAGAAGCAATTGTAATAGGTATTGAGTGTTCAAAATAGAGTTAACTTGAAGGTTGACGCAAATAGCTAGAGGCTAGTTTGCCACAAGGGGATTAGAGTTAGATTTTGGTTTACAAAAGAGTTTATTTTGTATATGATGTTTGGCTCATTGATTTAGTGAAGAGTTTGGGAAAATCCTACTGGGAAGTAGGTCATGGTTTTTTCACCTTTTGAGCCAGGTGTTTTTCACGTAAAATCATTGTGTTCTTTAAATTCTGCATTTATTATTCTGCAAACTGTAGGAGTTGGAACACATAGAATAACCTGGTCCTTCTATAACTGCTGCACGCAAAAATTGGATACCACACAAATCACCACCACCCCCCTCTTGTGTGGTATTGACGTTTGGAACATCATAAGGGTAATGTTTGCTTTCTGCCTAGGCCGAGAGAAAATTCTGCTTTCCCTTTAGGTTTGTCACCTCCACCACGAGAACGCACCATTTTCTGCAACACACAAGTAGTGAAAGACAGTTAGAATTGGGATTCAATCATGTGTTGAAGCAGTACCGATGAAATGAATACAATGCCTCTCAGAATAGGGTGTCGTGGACCGCATAAAAGTGAACGCAACAGCGAAACGCCCATCGCGCACCTCGTAAAAGTGAACGCGGCCGCGAAGAGGTCAATCTCAGACTACTGACTCTTTGATCTTTCTCAAATGCGGACTGCAAAAAATTGGACGCGACCGCGAAGGAACCATCGTATATGTTGAACCAATTCACTGCATGGTTTTGAATATTGACAAATTCCTACCCAGTTGAACCAGGTCCATCAGGGAAAACATAATCAAACAGACCCATTGGCTCAAGAAGTGTTCATGCACAGGAGATAAACATGATCTGTGAATTATTTGTAAACTAAGAGGTTGTCTTCTAAAGCGAAAAGGTTTCAAAGTGATAAGAAGATAGAGTTCAAATTTAGCAAGGACAGAAACAATCGAGGAAGTTGAGATGAACACAAACTCTTCCACCAAGAGTTGCACTAGAACTAAACAACAACATCTCAACTACTGGCGCTATAAAATGTTGAAGCATTCCTGCTGAAGATTTATCGCACAAAGACATAAGTGAAACAAGAACTGAAAGCAAAATTACCAAAGCAATTTTGCAAGCAGAATCCTTGTGCGACACAAAAGCTACTTGAACTAGCTAGAAGATCCAGTTCCATTTGTTGTCTTTTTGAGTCTAGTTGGTTGTAGTAGGTGATTTCATATTGTATCTTTCAGCTTTATCTAGAAGCAATTGTAATAGGTACACAGTATTCAAGTTAGAGTTAACTTGAAGTTTGTCGCAATTAGCTAGAGGCTAGTTTGCCACAAAGGGATTAGAGTCAGTCCTTAGGTTTACAAAAGAGTTTATTTTGTAAATGTTGTTTGGCTCAGAGTTGTAGTGAAGAGTTTGGAAAAATCCTACTGGGAAGTAGGTCGTGGTTTTTTTCACCTTTTGAGCCGGGTGTTTTCCACGTAAAAATCGTTGTGTTCTTTACTTTTCTGCATTTATTATTCCACAACAGTACGAATTGGAACACATAGAAGAACCAGGTTCTTCTATAGAGACTGCACTCAAAAATTGGACACCACACAAATCACCCCCCCCCCCCNTCAAAATGAGTGCACCACCTGGAAACTATGAGGTTCAATCAACTGCAAGGTCATCGCTCTTTAATGGCCAGTATTACTCTTGGTGGAAGAACAGGACGAAAGACCACTTGATTGGAGAAGACTATAAGCTTTGGGACATAGTCAATGATGGTCCTCTAGCCACAATGAAGAAGACTGTTGAAGGAGTGGATGTACCAAAAACTAGGGCTGACTGCACTGCTGAGGATCTAAAGAAATGGGAGAAAAATGCTAAGGCCCAAAAGTGGCTAGTTTGAGGACTAGGTCTAGACGAGTATAGTAGGATTCAAAGCCGCACCACTGCCAAAGAAATATGGGATACCTTACCAGTAGCCCATGAAGGAGCACCTTAGGTGAAAAGATCAAGAGATACTCTACTATACTCTCAGTATGAAAACTTCACTACGAAAGAAGGAGAGACAATCCAAGAGATGTACACAAGGTTCAGAACTTTGACAAATGAACTTAAGTCGCTTGGTAGAGTCATTCTTGAAGAGGACAGGGTAGAGAAGATTCTGACAAGGGTCTTACCAATTTCCTGGGAAAGTAAAATCACTGCTATCCAGGAATCCAAAAATATGGCAACCCTCAGATTGGACGAGGTAATTGGAAACCTTACTGCCTATGAACTCAGAAGGCAGACAATGAAAATGGATGCTCCAAAGAAGGAAAGGGGTCCAGCACTGAGAATCACTGAGGGAGCAGATCTGGAAGAAGATGAGATGGCCATGATTACCAAAGAATTCAGAAACTTTCTCATAAGGAAGAAGGGCATATCTAGAGGTGGAAACTACAACAAAGCAAAAGCTCCAGAAAGGCCAACCAACGAGGGATGCTACAAGTGTGGAAAGACTGACCACCATATCAAGAACTGTCCTCGGTGGGAAGTGTAATGGAAAAAGGAAAGATTTGAAATAAGGAACAGGAAGAAGGAACTAGTCCAACCCAAGAAAACCACAACAAAAGCTATGGTTGCTGCTTGGAGTGAAAGTTCAGATGAAGAATCAGAAGATGGTGAGAATGAAGAACAGGCGCGCATGGAAATTGGAGAATCTGATGAGGAATCATATGAAGAACCAGAGGTAAGTATCTCCCATCTCAAAAAACAAAATAAAGTTCCTATCTAAAGAGAAACTCTCTGAGTTGCTACTAGATTTCATGGATGATTCTGAAGAAACAACCAAAGAGAAAGAACAACTCTCTAAAGAATGTGAAATGATAAAAGTAAAATGCATGAACCTGGAAATCAGAGTAAGTGAATCTGAAAAGAAAAACATTGTCCTGATGAACCAGGTTCATCCACTTGAAACTGAGATTTTAGAGCTAAAATCTGAAAATTTAAAGTTAAAGCTAGGATCCAGTAAAAAGATTGTTGATCATTCTCATACCATGTTAGAAGAAAATATGGGAAAACTAAAAGATAAGATGTATACCAAGGATGAACAAATAAGGACACTTAAAGAAGAACTTGGTAAAGTCAAACATGAGTTAGATCGAACTTGTAAATGGAATAAATCCTCTGATGCCTTGACATGGCTTCAAGAAAACCATAGTAGCAATCGGAGAGGACTTGTCTTTGGGAGTCAACTTCCCAAGTGGTATCCCAAAATCAAGTATCTCACTCTACCTGAGAATAAAATTTGCACCCACTGTGGTAAGACTGGTCATTACAAAATTGAGTGTACTGCAAAAGAGCAGGCCAGTCGAAGAAATGAGAGTTTTGTTAAAAAGAAAAACTGGTTACCAAATTGGGCCAGAAAAAGCTTAATTCATCCTTTCTCTCATAGAAAAGGACCCAAACTAGTTTGGGTTCTTAAGACTAACCCCTGATTTCTTTTTGTAGGTTCAAGTGAGAGGAAGCAGCCAAATTTGGTACTTGGATAGTGGCTGCTCAAAACATATGACAGGGAACAAGGAACAGTTCCTTTCACTTGAAAACCTCAAAGGAGGAAATGTCTCCTTTGGAAATGGAAAGAAAGGTGAAATTATTGGGGTTGGTAAGGTAGGTAAGGATGACACACGTTCCATTGAACATGTGTACTTGATAGATGGATTGAAATATAGCCTGATCAGTGTGTTACAATTGTGTGACAGGGGTAACATGGTTGCTTTCACTTCCACAAAATGTTTTGTGATTAACCTGCTTACTGACAAGATTGTTTTGCAGGCAAAAAGAATGAATAACATCTATGTCATATACGTGTCCACACTGTCTGAAAATGAACTCACTTGCTTGAGTGTGTTGGACAGTGATCCCCTCCTTTGGCACAAAAGACTTGGTCACGCGAGTCTGAATCATCTTAACAAATTAGTCTCTAAGGACTTAGTGGTAGGGCTTCCTAACATTAAGTTCAAGGAAGACAAAGTTTGTGAGGCATGTGCAAGGGGGAAGCAGGTAAGATCCTCATTCAAAAGAAAGAAAATGGTCAGTACCACCAGGTCGTTGGAACTGGTTCATATGGACTTATGTGGTCCTATGAGAACTCTGAGCAGAGGTGGTAAGAAATATGTAATGGTGCTAGTAGATGATTACTCGAGGTTCACTTGGACCTTATTTCTGACATCTAAAGATGAAGCATTTGATATGTTCACTTCATTTGTTAGAAAAACTCAAAAACAGTTAGGAAATCAACTAACATCAATAAGATCTAATCATGGTACTGAATTTGAGAATGCAAAGTTTGCTGAGTTTTGTGATGAACATGGTATTAATCACAACTTTTCTGCCCCTAGAACCCCACAGCAAAATGGGGTTTTTGAAAGAAAGAACATAACTCTTGAAGACATGGCTAGAATCATGTTTCTTTCTAGCAAACTACCCCA
Source organism: Nicotiana undulata (assembly GCA_005239495.1). Lineage (NCBI taxonomy): Eukaryota > Viridiplantae > Streptophyta > Magnoliopsida > Solanales > Solanaceae > Nicotiana > Nicotiana undulata. Next base: position 16,413 of record ML249177.1, read on the forward strand.
TAGCTTCTGGGCAGAAGCAATAAACACTGATTGCTACATAATAAATAGATCCATGACCAGGCCACTGGTATAGAAAAATCCTTATGAATTACTTAAAGGGAGAAAGCCCAACATATCCCACCTTAGGGCTTTCGGATGCAAGTGCTTTGTGCACAACAATGGCAAAGATTCCCTAGGTAAATTTGATCCCAGAAGTGATGAGGGAGTATTCTTGGGATATTCATCACATAGCAAAGCTTATAAAGTATATAATAAAAGAACTATGTGTGTAGAAGAGAGTGTGCATGTTGTCTTTGATGAAACTAACACTCTTTCTGAGAGACAGGAACCAGAAGATGAGGAGCTTGGACTGGTGAGAAGCAGTGAACACATTGAAGCAAATATGGAAGATGGAACAGGTGATGGACCAGCTCCAACTACCCCAAGCAACATGACAGGGGGAATTCAATAGAAAATTACTATGGACCTTGGCCCTGATCCTATTCCACAACAACAAGACACCATGGGATCATCTAGGAGTGAAAAATTGGTGCTCAAACCACACAGATATCAGAGTTCTCACCCTCTTGAGAACATCATAACATATTTGACATCCGGAATCAAAACAAGATCCTCTTTGAAAAATCTATGTGCGTTTGATGCTTTTCTATCCTTGATCGAACCAAAGAACATTGTTGAAGCCTTCAGGATGCTGACTGGGTAAATGCCATGCAAGAAGAGCTGAATCAATTTGAAAGAAGTCAAGTATGGCACTTGGTACCCAGACCATTAGACAGATTAGTGATTTGCACAAAGTGCGTCTTCAGGAACAAACTCGATGAGGATGGAACTGTTACAAGAAACAAGGCCAGACTGGTTGTCCAAGGATATATTCAAGAAGAGGGAATTGACTATGATGAGACCTTTGATCTTGTGGCAATATTGGAGGCAATTAGACTTCTTATAGCATTTGTTGCACACATGGAATTCACTCTCCATCAGATGGATGTAAAGAGTGCTTTCCTCAATGGCTATCTAAAGGAAGAAGTATTTGTAAAACAGCCTCTAGGTTTTGAAAGCAAGGAGTCACCTGACCATGTATACAAACCTGACAAGGCTTTGTATGAACTCAAACAAGCACCAAGAGCATGGTATGAGCGGCTATCAAAATTCCTGTTAGAACATGGATACAAATGAGGTAAAATTGACAGTACCTTATTCTTAAAGGAAAAAGGTAAGGATCTCCTGGTTGTGCAAATATATGTGGATGATATCATATTTGGGGTGACCCCTGAAACATTGAGTAAGGAATTTGTTAAACTTATGGGGAGTGAGTTTGAGATGAGTATGATGGGTGAGCTAAACTTCTTTTTAGGCTTTAAAATAAAGCAAAACTCAAGTGGAACAATGATCCATCAACAAAAATATGTGAAGGAATTGCTCAAAAGATTTAAAATGGAAAACTCAAAAGAAATTGACACCCTCATAGCCACAGGTGCAAAATTAGATGTGGATGAACCTGGTTCATCCGTTGATCAGAAGCTATACAGAGGGATGATTGGGTCTTTATTATATCTTACTGCCAGCAGACCTGATATTGTGTTCAGTGTAGGACTGTGTGCTAGGTTTCAGGAAAATCCAAAGGAGTCCCATCTAAATGCAGTGAAGAGAATTCTGAGATATCTGAAAGGCACTACTGATTTATGCCTTTGGTATCCTAAAGGTAGTAATTTCGACCTTGTAGGATATGCTAATGCAGATTATGCAGGTTTTCTGGCTGATAGGAAAAGTACTTGAGGCATGGCTCACTTTTTGGGCTCTTGCCTTGTGTCTTGGGCCACCAAGAAACAAAATTCAGTAACCTTGTCTACTGCTGAGGCTGAATATGTGGTTGCAGCCTCATGCTGTGCTCAGTTGTTATGGATCAAGCAAAAACTCATGGACTTTGGTATAGAGGTTGGATTCATTCCTATTTTCTGTGACAACACCAGTGCAATTAGTATGACAAAGAACTCGGTTCATCATAAAAGAACTAAGCCCATAGATGTTAGACACCATTTCCTAAGGGATAACTATGAAAAAGGAATTATCTCAATCGAATTTTGTGCTACTCACAAACAAATTGCAGATATCTTACTAAAGTACTGAGTAGGGAGAATTTTGAGAGAACCTGGCTTGAATTAGGGATGATTAAGATCACCTAATTGAAAAACAAAAATGAAAAAAAATGAAAAACAAATTGGCTAGAAACACTAAAATAGATAATTAACCAGACTAATCATTGCTCAGTATCATGACTTTACTGTCATACTCTCTTGCCATGTATTAATATGATTCCCTGATTGCTAATGATGTTTTCTTATCTTTGTAAATTGAGGAAAATTAAAGACTATAACACGATGAACCTGGTTCATCGTTGCTGGTTCATCTGACTGACAAGGTACGTGCTCATCTCCATACACTTCTTGAATTAATTATATTCACACGTGAGTAGGACTCTATCTATATTTGGTTCATTTCCAATTCTCTATACTTATCCTAAAATGAACCAGTTTCAAGAAGTCCCATCGTATATTAATTAGCCTAGATTTAGGGATTCCTAACCGTCTAATCAATGACACTTTTGCATCGATTAGACTCCCACTTGACTAATACATCTGCCCGTTGTACAATTAATGACCACATCTTTAAAAGGCCATTATTACCTCCCCTCTTCAAAAGCATAACCGTTGAACCTAGTTATTCATTCCTCTCAAACCAAAACTGATCAACTTTCTTCTCTTCCAAATTCTTCATAAAAATGTCTTCACCACCCCCTGCTTCATCTCCCTCCACCTCCTTTGATTATGGGGATGGTGATTCTAGTTCTAATTCTCCATCAGTATACAGTTCACATTCTTCAGCCAGATCTTCAACCCCCAAAAACCCTCCAGTTCTTGAATCTATACCTAACCCTACTTCAGCCTCCAGGGCACGTAGAGTGAAAGTTTTGGCCAAAAAATCAGTTGCTTCTGGTTCTCGTGCTAAATTTTTAGATGGAATACTTCAAGCAAGCAAGGTCCAATTCTGAATCCTTCAAATCCGCTAATGAGGATGAAGCCCCAGGTTCATCTAACACTGAGCAGGGAAATCTTGAAGTTGGGTCTGCAACTGATACGGCTGAAAACAGATTTGTTTTGTTTGGGTCGATTGTGGATGTAGAGGTACCGGATAGGCGGAGAAAACTTGGTAAAATGTAAACCTTGAGAGAGAGGGAGAAGGGAGCTCAGTAAGGGGATCTGGGGAGGACGGTGCCACTCTGGCTATTTGTGGCCTCGCTCCTGTGATTGATGAAGAAGGAGTCACAACTTTAGGGGGAAGCATTTCTGGGGAAGCAGCAGCAGGTCTGGAGAGCCTACAACAATCAGTAGATGAACCTGGTTCATCTATTGAGGAGACGTTGGCTGAAATGCTGAGGAAGTTGGGTGAGTCCTATAATCCCAAAAAGAAGAGAACTCCAAAGTCCAAGAAGGCTAATACCCCAGTTCCACCGAAGAAGAGGAAAGCTTCATTATCTACTGATGCTCCTGCCCCAAAGATTCGTGCTACTAGAAGTGCTGTTAGGAAAGGAGAAGAAGACTTGGAAAGAGCTCTGAGAGAGAACAAAAAGAAGAAGGCTTCCAAGGGAAAGGCAAAAGTTGGAGAGCCTATTGAGGCAGTTCCTGTTGATGATGATACGATAGACCTAGTCCATCATGAGGAGCAGCCTGCTCCAGTTGTGGTTAAGACACCTAAACCCAAGAAAGCTAAGGCTTCTTCCAAGAAGTCAGCATCTGTGTCTGCCACACCCTCAACCATTGTAAAGAGGACCAGGTCTGGGTCAAAGAAAGTCAAGATTGCTGATGATGAGGAATGGGGTGGAGGAGAAGATGAGGAGTCTGGTGAAGAGACTGAAAAACTCACCATGTTTGGCAAGCGTACTATCTTGAAAGGAAAGATGGTTAGAGACCTTGAGGAATTAGGGATGATTTCCTGATAGATACCCTGGATGTGCAAGGGTGGAAGGACATGGTTCTTTACCTGGAAGGTTGGTTGGCTAAAACTGAGTTGGTTGAATTTATGGCCAACGCAGTTGTCAAGGATGGCAGGGTATCTACCAGGGTTCAAGGAGTTGAAATCTCGTTTGATGCAAAGGAGTTGGGGGAGATACTGAATATCCCTGCTGAGGGTTATGATGATTATACAAGGCAAAGATGGCCTAATCTGGATGGTTTGGCCTCAGCTCTCAACATCACCAGGTTTTTCTGTGAGAATGAACAAGAATCTGAGCCCAGGGCAGTATTCAAGAGCGAGATGCGACCTCAGCACAAACTGTTCTTTGAGTTTGTGATCAAGTTTCTGCTGCCAAGACAAGAGCGAAGGCACATCGTCAGCTACATGGACCCCACGCTTATGGAATGCCTGTACAGGGGTAAGTAGATCAATTGGCATGCGTTCATCATCCAGATCTTGGATAGAGTTGTGAATGGAGCCAAGGCACATGCTATACCATATGGATTTATTCTGACTGCTATGCTTGCCTACTTCAAGGTTCCAGTGAAGAAAGCTGAAATGGCTACTGCTAAGGACTTCTTTGGGAAGAATACGTTGTTGACCTGTGATTATATTGTTAATATTCCTGAGGATAAACCTGGTTCATCCAGGAAACAGCCTGTTAATAGCAAGGTCGGGTCACTTGTGCAGGAAGGTGAGATAAAGGATGTGGAGATCCTTCGATTGAAATCTCGCCTTATTGAGATTGAAGCTGAGCGGGATGATCTCAGAACTGAATTAGCCAAAGAGAAGGAGAAGAATGAGGGTGTTCTTCAACAAATGCTCTCCCTTATTCAAGACAAGACCACAACCTCCTCTGCCCCTTCCCAGCCTTAGGAGTCCAGTGCCACCACAACCCCTTCAATGCCCAATTTGGGATTTAATCTTGTTATGTTTTGTTGTTCTGCTCATGGTTGCGACTGTTTTAATTCCTTTTGTGTATGGTGCTTGATCTATGATCTAATCAATGAATTTGCTTTTTGGTTATTGATTCTCTATCAGTTTCTTAAATAGCTTACATTTGATTGGATTCTTTTGATGATTAATCATGCTTTGCACCTGCAGTTTCCTCAATGGCCATTAGTAATTGTTAATAACTCTGGTAAGTTTAGCATTTTTCAACTTTTCGATGATGCCAAAAGGGGGAAGATATGTGCTTCAAAGATTTTTGTGATATTTTATAACCTAATGAACCTGGTCTCTCTACGATAAATGCTTAAAATTTTTACAAAGTGTATATGATGGATTGAAGTATGTACAGGGTTGAGCAAAGAGTTTTTCATCATCAAAAAGGGGGAATTTGTTGAACCAAGTCACTGTATGGTTTTGAAGATTGACAAATGCCTACCCAATTGAACCAGGTCCATCAGGGAAAACATAATCAAACAGACCCATTGGCTCAAGAAGCGTTCATGCACAGGAGATAAACATGATCTGTGAATTATTTTTGAGAGGTTGTCTACTAAAGCGAAAAGGTTGCAAAGTGATAAAAAGATAGAGTTATAATTCAGCAAGGACAGAAACAATCGAGGAAGTTGAGATGAACACAAACTCTTCCACCAAGGAAGAGTTGCACTAGAACACAACAACATCTCAACTACTGGCGCTATAAAATGTTGAAGCATTCCTGCTGAAGATTTATCGCACAAAGACAGAAGTGAAACAAGAACGGAAAGCAAAATTACCAAAGCAATTTTACAAGCAGAATCCTTGTGCGACACAAAAGCTACTTGAACCAGCTAAAAGATTCAGCTCCATCTGTTGTCCTTTTGAGTCTAGTTGGTTGTAGTAGGTGATTTCATATTGTATCTTTCAGCTTTATCTAGAAGCAATTGTAATAGGTACACAGTATTCAAGTTAGAGTTAACTTGAAGTTTGTCACAATTAGCTAGAGGCTAGTTTTCCACAAAGGGATTAGAGTTAGTCCTTAGATTTACAAAAGAGTTTATTTTGTAAATGTTGTTTGGCTCAAAGTTGTAGTGAAGAGTTTGGGAAAATCCTACTGGGAAGTAGGTCGTGGTTTTTTTCACCTTTTGAGTCGGGTGTTTTCCATGTAAAAATCTCTTGTTCTTTACTTTTCTGCATTTATTATTCCGCAAAAGTACGAGTTAGAACACGTAGAAGAACCAGGTTCTTCTATAGAGACTGCACTCGAAAATTGGACACCACATAAATCACCCCCCCCCCCCTCTTGTGTGGTATTGACGTATAAAACATCAGTATACCGGCGTAAAAGTGAACGCGAACGCGATGGCAAATGATAGATTCTTTGAAGTTCACATGCGCGGACCGCGAAAGGTGGATGCGTCTGTGGACCGCGAAAAAGTGACTACGATCGCCAATTCCAAACAATCATAGTGCCTTAAAGTTAGGGTATCGCGGACCACGTAGTTTTGGACGCGGCCGCATACCCTATCGCGGACCGCGGAAAAAATTTTGCGGTCGCGAAATTCAAAAGAAATCGGCACTGAAGAACACTGACAACTAGGGTTTTCACTAATTACGCAAAAATTATAGCAATTAACCATGCAAAGTTACTAACCCCAACCTCCATTAGGCATACAAACACTACTTGCATGTATTTAAGCAACAATTAAGCATTAATTTGACATTATGGCATGCATCTAACCCTAACCAAAAAGGAATATTAAAACAAAGAGAAAAGAAAAGAAAAAGATAAAATCAAATCATTGAAATGAGCATACCATTTGTAAAATGTGGTAGGAAATCTACAATTGATGAGAAATGGATGAGTTTGAAACCAAGTAAAGATGCACAGTGCTTTAGGTGAGTTTGATATGGTAGGGTTCGTAAAGTTTGAAATGTTTCAAGACTTCTTATTTATACTCAGAACCAGTGGGCCCGCCGCCTTACCTGAGTGCAGCCGTGAAATTTTATCGCGGTCCGCACTCTTTTACCTTTGGTAAATCAGCTTCAAAACACATGGGCACGGTCCATGAAATATTGGTCGAGACCGCACAATTAGCGCAGTAAAATTTGAACGCGGTCGCGAACTCTGAAGGGATTCTAACAAGCCAACTTCAGAGAGTTGGCATTTTGCTCATTTCAACTACGCGACCAAGCACTGAATTGTGCGGCCGTGAAGTGCTCATGCGGTCCGGGAAATTTGGGCACAGTCCACAAACTTCTGTCACTTCCCAATTTCTTCCTTGTCAATTTTCAGCATTGCACAACCAATTCCTACATACACTTCACAACCAGTTAGTCCAAAACAATGCCTAATCTAAGAAGAAAATCAAAAGAAAGAAAAAAACATGGGTTGCCTCCCAAGAAGCGCATGATTTAACGTCACGGCACGACGCATGTTACCATCATCACTTGAAATGGATCAAGCCCACAACGTGGCTATCATCAATCTTGGCAAGGTAGTTCTTCACTCGATTATAACAGTTCACAATATAACAATAAGCATGCAACCATAGCACAAATAATATAATTAAGTCCTAGCGTCCACATAATATTCTAATTAACTCTAAACAACCTCCCAGAACTGGAGTCAATAGTCATGAGCATCTTAGAATAAATAAATCTAACTCTGCTAAAACTATAATATATGTCTCTGAATCAAGTACTAAAGCTAAATAGGGAAGGGAAATGGAGAAGCTATGGACGCTGGACAGCTACCTCGAAATCCCGTGAATGCTGCTCGAACCTGCGCCAGCTACTACTGCGAGCTAGTACCTGGATCTGTGCACAAAGGCACAGGGAGTCTTTATCAGTACGCAAACTCAGTAGTAATGAAAATAAATCACAGTCTGAGTAATATAAACACACAGTACAGATACACAATTTTACAAAACCAGTAAAATACCAAGTCACCATGTAGTACTTATCAAATAATAAATTCGAACCCAGTTTTTAGAAATCCCTTGAAAACATGTGAAATACCAGTATATCTCAGTAAAATTCTCAGTAAAAAAAAAATCAGTTCGAAAATGAAGTAAATTGTAGTTCGAAGACTTAGAAAAAAATCATAATAAATCTGCCCCTCGGGCCAAAATCATTTCTAGTAATCGTTGCCCTCAGGCATCTTCTCAATCATTCAGTATCAATCATCACTCAGTATCATCATCACTCAGTATCATCCCCGCGGGCAATCATCACTCAATATCGGTACCGACGCTCACTAGGGGTGTGTACAGACTCCGGAGGGGCTCCTACAGCCCAAGCGCAATAATAACATAAGGCCTTAAATCCTCCTCACCACTCTCCTGAGGCCTGAAAGCCTCCTCACCACACTCCTGAGGCCTGAAAGCCTCCTCACATAACTCATAAGGCCTGGAAGCCTCCTCACATCACCCAGTCAGACACTCTCAGTTAGCCCTTAGGCCATAAACAAACCGGGTTCTCGACCCAAAATCAGTGTTTCATTTTTCAATAAATAGTATCATAATACTCTGAGTGTCAAAACAATTTATCAGAAAAAGACTGAGTGAAAAATCATAACATATCAGTGAGGAAAATATAGTAAACACATCCCCCAAGGGGTAAACAGATCGACACTAGGCCCCAAACAAGGCTTACAGCCCAAAACATATCATAATATATAAATACTATTTAAGCAAAGGCTTAAAACTCGGTTTCGCAACTCAATAGTTGCCTAAATAGAAAATATGTTCCAAAGTTTCCACCTTTTTATTTCAAAACCCGTGAAAGGGTGCATAGTTCGGGGTTTCATACCCTCGGGACAGGATTTAAAGACATTACTTACCTCAAAACTAGCCCGAAATTATTCCGCAATGCGCTTTCCTCTCGAATCAACTTTCGAAGTCTCCAAATCTACTAAGTTAAGATTTTTATCATCAACATATGCTTAAGGAATAAATTCCAATTGAAAAAAATATCGAATTTGGCTCAAAAATCCGAATTCGGTCAAAACACGACCCCCCGGCCCGCGTCCCAAAACTCAGAAATTTTTACAGAAAAGTGTTCTTAATCTTCTCACGATTCTGTACATATAAAGAACACCAAAATCGGAGTTCGTTTGACCCATCAAATCGACCCTTGAAGGTCTCATAATCTCATGCCCCAAAAATCCTATTTTTCTACTGTTTATCATGAATTAAAAGCTGGGATTATGATCTAAAATCACCCATAAACGAGTTTTAATAATCAAATTACTTACCTCTGTGATACTCACTGATTTTCTCCTTCAAAATTCGTCCAAAAAGCTCTCTGTCCGTACACAAATAGTGAAATAAGGGTTTAAGTCGCGGAGGGTTTAATTATATAACTGCCCAGTTATTTGCTCTCCACGATCGCAGCCTTGGCCCTGCGATCACACTGACCAATTTCCCAGACCTCCGTGATCGCAGCACTGTGCATGCGATCGCGCAGTGTAATTGCCAGCCAACCCCACGCGCCTATCTTCCTCTGTGCGATCGCAGCCTATTCCCTGCGATCGCACTGACTTGTCCTCCTTCGAATCCGCGATCGCACCTCCCTTATCGCAATCGCATACAAAAAATCTGAGTCTGACCATAATTAACTCTCCGCGATCGCACTTCTTCACCCGCGATCGCAGTGAACAAAATCACTGTGCACAAAAACCAGAAAACCAGCAATTGTTCTAAGTCCAAATGAGTCCGTTAATCACCCGAAATCAATCCCGAGCCCCTTGGGACCCCGACCAAACTTACCAACATATCCCATAACATCATTCAAACTTATTTTCACTCTCAAAACATCAAAACTAACATCAAAAAACCAAATTTACATCGGATTCAAGCCTAAGAACTTTGAAATTTCTAAAATTCACCAATGATGTCGAAACTATCCAAATCAACTCCGTTTGACCTGAAATTTTGCAGACAAGTCCAAAATGACATTACGAACATGTTCCAACTGTCGGAATTCCATTCTGACCCCGATAGCCTATTTTCCACTGCCGACCGAAATCGCCAAAAACTAAATTTCACCAATTCAAGCCTAATTCTACACCGGACATCACAAAATTATTCTGAACACACTCCTAAGTCCCAAATCACCTAACGAAGCTATCCGAACCATAAAATA
>ML249177.1:26570-78669 GCA_005239495.1 Nicotiana undulata
CCAATTCAAGCCTAATTCTACACCGGACATCACAAAATTATTCTGAACACACTCCTAAGTCCCAAATCACCTAACGAAGCTATACGAGCCATAAAATTTTCATTCCGAGGTCGTTTACCAATAAGTCAACTCTTAGTTGACTTTTCCCATTTTAAGGCTATTTTTAAAGGCTAATTAACTGAACTCTCATTACAACCATTCGATTTCAAGCCTATCAACTCTAATACATCAAATACAGTATGATAAATCTATATCAAGTCAATAACAACAAATAAAAATGCAGGTTTCACGTAATGACGGACTGGGTCGTTACATTCTCCCCCTCTTAAACAAACGTTCGTCCTCGAACGAGTCTAGAAACATACCTGGAGTCTCAAACAAGTGAGGATATTTGCTCTGCATCTCCCGCTCGATCTCCCAAGTAGCCTCCTCTACTGGCTGACCTCTTCACTGCACCTTCACTGATGTTATCTCCTTAGATCTCAGCTTTCTCACCTCACGACCCAAAATTGCTACTTGCTCCACCTCATATGACATATCACCCTCGAGTTGAACTGTGCTGAAATCTAACACATGAGACGGATCACCAACGTATTTTTTGAGTATCGACACATGAAACACCGGATGAACACTCGAAAAGCTGGACACTCGAAAAGCTGGGTGGCAAGGCAAGTCTATAAGCCACCTCTCTAACCTTCTGAAGCACCTCAAAAGGACCAATAATCTGAGGACTCAGCTTTCCTCTCTTTCCGAACCTCATAACACCCTTCATGGGTGATACTTTTAGAAGTACCTTCTCACCTTCCATAAATGACACATCCCAGACCTTCCGGTCCGCATAACTCTTATGTATAGACTGCGCCGTGAGAAATCGCTCCTGAATCAACTTTACCTTCTCCAACGCATCCTAAATCAAATATGTGCCTAATAACTTAGTCTCACCAGGCTCGAACCAACCAACCGGAGATCTACACCTCCTACCATATAAAGCCTCATACGGGGCCATCTGAATACTAGACTAGTAGTTGTTAATATATGCAAACTCCGCTAGTGGCAGAAATTGATCCCATGAACCACCAAAATCAATCACACAAGCCCGTAACATATCCTCCAAAATCTGAATAGTTCGTTCCGACTGCTCGTCGGTCTGAGGGTGAAATGCGGTGCTCAACTCTACATCAGTACCCATATCTTTCTGTACGGCTCTCCAAAACTGAGATGTTAACTGAGTACCTCTGTCAGAAATAATAGAAACCGGAACTCCATGCAACCGGACAATCTCCTTAATGTAAATACCAGCTAACCGCTCTGAAGTATAAGTAGTACTGACAGGAATGAAATGCGCGGACTTGGTCAATCTATCCACAATGACCCAAATAGCATCAAAACCCTTCGAAGTCCGTGGAAGCCCAACTACAAAGTCCATAGTAATCCTTTCCCATTTCCACTCTGGAATATCTAACCTCTGAAGCAAACCACCTGGTCTCTGGTGCTCATACTTAACCTGCTGGCAGTTGAGACACCGTGCTACATACTCAACAATATCTCTCTTCATCCGTCTCCACCAATACTGCTGTTTCAGATCCTGATACATCTTCGCGGCACCCGGATGTATAGAATACCGCGAACTGTGAGCCTCTGCTAATATCAACTCTCGAATACCATCTACGTTGTGCACGCAAATACGGCCCTGCATCCTCATAACTCCATCATCACCAATAGTCACATCTCTGGCATCACCCCGACGAACTCTATCCTAAAGAACCAATAGGTGTCGGGCATCATACTGCCGTGCCTTAATCTGATCAAATAAAGAAGACCGGGAATTCATGTTAGCTACCACTCGTGGAGGGTCTGACAAGTCCAATCTCACTAACTGACCCGCTAAAGCCTGAACATCAAGGGCTAAAGGTCGCTCTGCTGCTGAAAGATAAGCTAGACCTCCCAAACTCTCGACTCTGCGACTCAAGGCATCAGCCACCACGTTGGTCGTCCCCGGATGATATAAAATAGTCAAGTCATAATCCTTGAGAAGCTTCAACCATCTCCTCTATCACAAATTCAAGTCCTTCTGCCTTAGAAGATACTGCAAGCTACGATGATCGGTGAAAATCTCACATTGTACTCCATACAGATAATGCCGCCAAATTTTCAAGTCATGGACAATGGCAGCTAACTCAAGATTGTGCACTGGATAATTCTTCTCGTTCACCTTCAACTGCCTCGACGCGTAGGCAATCACCCTACCGTCCTGCATCAACACCGCTCCCAAGCCAACTCTAGAAGCATCACAATAAATCGTATAAGAACCCAAACCAGTAGGCAACACTAATACCGGAGTTGTGGTCAATGCTGACTTGAGCTTTTGAAAGCACTCCTCACATTCATCGGACCATCTTAATAGAACACACTTTTGTGTTAATTTGGTCAGAGGTGAAGCAATAGAAGAAAATCCTTCCACAAAGCGACGGTAGTAACCCGCCAGACCAAGGAAACTCTGAATCTCTATAGCTGAAGACGGTCTAGGCCAACTCTGTACCGCCTCAATCTTCTTCGGATCAACCTGAATACCCTCACTAGACACCACGTGCCCCAAGAAAGATACTGAACCAAGCCAAAACTCACACTTAGATAATTTTTCATAAAGCTCCTCCTCCCTCAATCTCTGCAACACGATTCTCAAATGCTAAGCATGTTCTTCCTAGCTACGAGAATAAACCAGGATGCCATCAATGAACACAATAACGAATGTATCAAGATAGGGCTGAAACACGATGTTCATCAATTGCATGAACGTTGTTGGGGAATTGGTCAGCCCAAATGACATCACCAGAAACTCATAATGACCGTATCTGGTCCTGAAAGTCGTATTCGAAATATCAGAATCCCAGATTTTCCACTGATGATACCCCAACCTCAAGTCAATCTTGGAGAATACCTTAGCTCCCTCAAGCTGATCAAATAAGTCATCAATAAGAGGCAACGGATAACGATTCTTCAATGTAACCTTATTCAACTGTCTATAGTCAATACACATGCGCATCGAGCCATCTTTCTTTTTCACAAACAACACCGGCGCACCCCAAGGCGATACACTCGGCCGAATGAACCCCTTATCTAAGAGTTCCTGAAGCTGCTCTTTTAATTCCTTCAACTCTGTTGGTGCCATACGGTAAGGTGGAATAGAGATAGGATGAGTATCTGGCACCAGGTCGATACCAAAATCAATATCCCTGTCAGGTGGCATGCCTGGCAGGTCTGCTAGAAATACATCCGGAAAATCACGGACTACGACAACAGAATCAACAGATGGAGTCTCACTACTAACATCCCTCACAAACGCAAGATAAGATTCACACCCTTTCTCAACCATACGCTGAGCCTTTAAATAAGAAATCACTCTGCTAGGCATGTGCTCTATAGACCCCCTCCACTCAAATCTCGGAACTCCAGGCATAGATAAGGTAACGGTCTTAGCGTGACAATCAAGAATCGCATGACATGGGGATAACCAATCCATGCCCAGAATTACATCAAAATATACCATACTCAGTAACATCAAGTCCACTCGGGTCTCCAAACCCCCAATAGATATAAGATACGACCGATACACACGGTCCACAATAATACTATCACCCACCGGAGTCGAAACATGAACAGAAGTAACTAGAGACTCACGGGGCATATACAGAAAATGAGTGAAATAGGATGAGACATAAGAGTACGTAGAACCAGGGTCAAATAAAGCCAAAGCATCACTGTGAAAAACTGAAATAGTACCTGTAATCACCGCATCTGAGGCCATAGCATCAGACCCAGCCGGAAGTGCATAAATACGTGGCTGGCCTCCACCTGCTCGACCTCCCCCTCTAGGATGGCCTCTAGCTGCCTGACCACCACCCCTAGCGGCCTGGGTAGGTGGTGAAGTGACTATGGATGAAATCGAGGGTTGAACCCTTTGCTGAGATGAACTACTAGGACGACGGGGACACTGCCTCCACCCATGTCCGAACTCTCCATACTCATAACAACCACCTGAAGCCGGAGATGAAAACTGACGAGAACCTTTGTCACCCTGATAACCACCAGACGGAACATGCATAGAAGAGCTCTGATAAGATGATGCTCGGGCGGAGCTCTGATCTAGAAGGGCACTAAAAGATGAACGTCCCTGATGAGCATTGCGAGGACCCTACCCCGACGATACACCATTGTACGCTGGGTGAACCGACTGTGGAGGTCTAAATGAATGACCTCTGTTGGGCTGAAATTGCCCTCTGGAAGGGGCACCACTGAAATTTCCTGATCCTCAAGGCCTCTTGACCTCTCTTTCCTCACAATCCTGCCTACGAACCAACTCAATATCCCGAGCAATATCAACAACCTGCTCAAATATGACTCCAGACACCCTCTCTTTGGTCATCAAAATCCGAAGCTGATACGAGAGACCATCTACAAACCTCCTAATACTCTCCCTGTCAGTAGGGACAATCTCAGAAGCATGTCTGGCTAACTCAGAAAACCTCATCTCGTACTGGGTGACTGATAATTCTCCCTGGCGCAGCTGCTCAAACTGCCTACGTTGATCCTCTCTGTGGGAGTGAGGAACATATTTCTCTAAAAAGATCGTGGAGAACTGCTGCCAGGTGAGAGGTGTTGAACCAACTGGCTTACGCCTTTCAAATGACTCTCACCAAGTAAAAGCAGCACCCGCAAACTGAAATGTAACAAATGAGACCCCACTTGTCTACAAAATAATCGTCGTACGTAGTATCCTCTGGCATTTATCAAGAAAACCTTGGGCATCCTCACCCTCTGTACCGCTGAAAGTCGGAGGCTTAAGTCTGTTGAACCTCTCCAACCTACGCTGCTCATCCTCATGCATAGCAGCGACCACAAAATCCTGAGCTGGAGCAACCGGCTGAACTGGGGCAGCTCCTGGTGGCTGAATACCCCGTACAACCTGCTCAGGTGTCCGGGCAACTGGAGTCTGATTGCCTCTCCAGGACTGAGCTGCAATGGCAGTAGTGGACATAGCAACTGCCTGGGCTAAACTATAACACACCGTCAATATCTGAGCCAGGTTCTCCTGAAGTCCCGGAATAACAATAGGCAATGACGATGCCTGAGCCTGTCCCGCTGGAGCGCCATCGGCGGGAACCTGATCCTGAACGATAGGGGGATCATGTGGTACCACCCCGGCTGCTGCTTGGGTTGGTCCCCTACCTTTACCACGGCCTCGACCCCTTGTGGGTCTGGCTGGTGCCTGGTCACCCTGATCGGTATTGCGTGTCCTCACCATCTGTGAGAGAATGAAACAACGTAAGTTTAGATTTCAAGAATCAATAGATTGGCATGAAAGAGTTCAAGAAAATAGAGATGTTTCCTAAAGGTTCTGCAGCCTCTCAAAGATAAGTACAAACGTCTCTGTACCGATCCGCAAGACTCTACTAAACCTGCTCATGACCGTTGAGTCCTATGTTACCTAGTGCTCTGATACCAACTTGTCACGACCCCAAATCCTAACAGGCCGTGATGGCGCCTATCGTGGAACTAGGCTAGCCAACCATCACTTTACTACGCATTTATTCAATAATAACAGTTCACAATATAACAATAAGCATGAAATCATAGCACAAATAATATAATTAAGTCTTAGCGTCCACATAATATTCTAAACAACCTCCCAGAACTGGAGTCAATAATCATGACCATCTAAGAATAAAAAAATCTAACTCTGCTAAAACTATAATATATGTCTCTGAATCAAGTACTAAAGCTAAATAGGGAAGTCAAATGGAGAAGTTGTGGACGCTGGACAGCTACCTCAAAATCCCGTGAATGCTACTAATGAACCTGCGTCAGCTACTGCTGCGAGCTAGTACCTGGATCTGTGCACAAAGGCACAGGGAGTCTTTATCAGTACGCCAACTCAGTAGTAATGAAAATAAATCACAGTGTGAGTAATATAAACCCACAGTACAGATACACAATTTCACAAAACCAGTAAAATACCAAGTCACCATGTAGTACTTATCAAATAATAAATTCGAACCCAGTTTTCAGAAATCACTTGAAAACATGTGAAATACCAGTATATCTAAGTAAAATTCTCAGGAAAAAAAACCAGTTCGAAAATGAAGTAAATTGTAGTTCGAAGACTTAGAAAAAAATCATAATAAATCTGCCCCTCGGGCCAAAATCATTTCTACTAACCGTTGCCCTCAGGCATCTTCTCAATCACTCAGTATCAATCATCACTCAGTATCACCATCACTCAGTATCAGCCCCGCGGGCAATCATCACTCAATATCGGTACCGGCGCTCACTGGGGGTGTGTACAGACTCCGGAGGGGCTCCTACAGCCCAAGAGCAATAATAACATAAGGCCTTAAAGCCTCCTCACCACTCTCCTAAGGCCTGAAAGCCTCCTCACCACACTCCTGAGGCCTGAAAGCCTCCTCACATCACTCATAAGGCCTGGAAGCTTCCTCACATCACTCAGTCAGACACTCTCAGTTAGCCCTTAGGCCATAAACAAACCGGGTTCTCGACCCAAAATCAGTGTTTCATTTTTCAATAAATAGTATCAGAATACTCTGAGTATCAAAACAATTTATCAGAAAAAGACTGAGTGAAAAATCATAACATATCAGTGAGGAAAATATAATAAACACATCCCCCAAAGGGTAAACAGATCGGTACTAGGCCCCAAATATGGCTTACAACCCAAAACATATCATAATATATAAATACTATTTAAGCAAAGGCTTAAAACTCAGTTTCGCAACTCAATAGTCGCCTAAATAGAAAATATGTTGCAAAGCTTCCACCTTTTTATTTCAAAACCCGTGAAAGGGTGCATAGTCCGGGGTTTCATACCCTCGGGACAGGATTTAAAGACATTACTTACCTCAAAACTAGCCCGAAATTATTCTGCAATGCGCTTTCCTCTCGAATCAACTTCCGAAGGCTCCAAATCTACCAAGTTAAGATTTTTATCATCAACATATGCTTAAGGAATAAATTCCAATTGAAAAAAATATCAAATTTGGCTCAAAAATCCGAATTCGGTCAAAACCCGACCCCCGGGCCTGCGTCGCGAAACTCAAAAATTTTTACAGAAAAGTGTTTTTCATCTTCTCACGATTCCGTACATATAAAGAACACCAAAATAGGAGTTTGTTTGACCCCTCAAATCGACCCTTGAAGGTCTTATAATCTCATGCCCCAAAAATCCTATTTTTCTACTGTTTTTCATGAATTAAAAGCTGGGATTATGGTCTAAAATCACCCATAAACGAGTTTTAATAATCAAATTACTTACCTATGTGATACTCACTGATTTTCTCCTTCAAAATTCGTCCAAAAAGCTCCATGTCCGTACACATATGGTGAAATAAGGGCTTAAGTCGCGGAGGGTTTAATTATATAACTTCCCAGTTATTTTCTCTCCGCGATCGCAGCCTTGGCCCTGCGATCGCACTGACCAATTTCCCAGACCTCCGCGATCGTAGCACTAAGAACGCGATCGCGCAGTGCAATTTCCAGCCAACCCCACGTGCCTATCTTCCTCTATGCGATCGCAGCCTATTCCACGCGATCGCACCGACTTGTCCTCCTTCTACTCCGCGATCGCACCTCCCTTCTCGCGATCGCATAGAACAAATCTGAGCCTGACCATAATTAACTCTCTTCGATCTCACTTCTTCACTCGCGATTGCAGTGAACAAAATCACTATGCACAAAAACCAGAAAACCAGCAATTGTTCTAAGTCCAAATGAGTCCGTTAATCACCCGAAATCAATCTCGAGCCCCTCGGGACCCCGACCAAAGTTACCAACATATCACATAACATCATTCAAACTTAGTTGCACTCTCAAAACACCAAAACTAACATCAAAATACCAAATTTACATCGGATTCAGGCCTAAGAACTTTGAAATTTCTAAAATTCACCAATGATGCCGAAACTATCCAAATCAACTCCGTTTGACCTGAAATTTTGCAGACAAGTACAAAATGACATTACGACATGTTCCAACTGTCGGAATTCCATTCCAACCCTGATAGCCTATTTTCCACTTCCGACTGGAATCGCCAAAAACTAACTTTCACCAATTCAAGCCTAATTCTACACCGGATATCACAAAATTATTCTGAACACACTCCTAAGTCCCAAATCACCTAACGAAGCTATCTGAGCCATAAAATTTGCATTCGGAGGTCGTTTACCAATAAGTCAACTCTCAGTTGACTTTTCCCATTTTAAGGCTATTTTTAAAGGCTAATTAACTGAACTCTCACTACAACCATTCGATTTCAAGCCTATCAACTCTAATACACCAAATACAGTATGATTAATCTATATCAAGTCAATAACAACAAATAAAATTGCAGGTTTCACGTAACGACAGACCGGGTCGTTACATATGCCCATTGACTCTAAAGATCTCATCATTCTTGTTTTTCAAATCTAGAGCACCAAATGGAGTTATTTGCACCACTTCAAACGGGCCACTCAACTTTGACTTGAGCTTTTCCGGAAAAATCCGTAACCGAGAGTTGAATAGAAGAACCAAGTCACCTTCCTTGAATTCTTTGTTCCGTATATACTTGTCTTGTAAGTAATTCATTTTGTCCTTATACAAGGACGAGCTGGAATAAGCATGGAACCGGAACTCATCAAGTTAATTTAGTTGCTCTACCTGGAGATTGGCAGCTACATCCAAATCAAGGTTCAATTTCTTCAGCGCCCACATGTCCTTGTGCTCTAATTCAACCGGAAGATGACATGCTTTCGCAAATACCAACCGGTACGGAGACATAACAATTGGAGTCTTGTACGTTGTTCTATAGGTCCATAAAGAATCGTCAAGTTTCCTTGACCAATCAGTCCGGTTTGCATTGACGGTCTTGGATAATATGCTCTTGATATCCCTGTTGGAGACCTCATCATGTCCACTTTCCTGGGGGTGATAAGGAGTTGAAACCTTATGAGTGACACCATACTTGAAGAGTAAAGTGTCAAAAGGCTTTGTTGCAGAAAATGAGAACCCTCATCACTAATGATAGCCCTTGGGGTGCCGAACCTTGTGAAGATATTTTTCTTTAAGAAAGCCACCACACTATGTGCCTCATTGTTGGGAAAAGCCACAACTTCAACCCATTTGGAAACATAATCCACACCAACAAGAATATACGTGTTCCCACATTAAATCACAAATGGCCCCATAAATTTGAGGCCCACACGTCGAAAATATCAATCTCAAGGATAGTGGTGAGAGGCATTTCATCCTTCTTGAAAATTCCATCGGCTCTTTGGCACTCATCACAACGCCTAACGAGCTCGCTAGCGTCTTTGTACAAGTAGGCCAATAGAAACCACAGTGAACCTTTGTAGCAGTTCTCCCCCCACCATGGTGACCACCATAGGGCGAGGAATGGCAAGATTCAAGAATACCCAATTGATCTTCTTCTCGAGCACATCTCAGGGTAACACCATCAGTGCAAATTCTGAAAAGATATTGCTCGTCCCAATAAAAATCCAAGTTGTCCCGTTTGAGCTTCTTCCTTTGGTTAGAAGAGAGCTCATTCGGGACCATGTCGCTCACAATAAAGTTGGCCACATCGGCAAACCAAGGCATCCCGGTCAAAGACATGGAAAGGAGTTTCTCATCCGAAAAAGAGTCATTGATCTCGAGGCCATCATGGGGCCTCCCCTCCTCTTCCAAGCGGGACAAGTGGTCCGCCACTTGATTCTCAATCCCTTTGCGGTCTATGATTTCAAGGTCAAACTCTTGTAGAAGAATAACCCACCACATCAACCTAGCCTTAGAGTCTTTTTTAGTCATCAAATAACAAAATGTCGCGTGATCGGTGTGCACAATCACTTTGGTAGCCATGAGGTACAGGCGGAACTTTTCCATGGTGAATACAATGGCTAATAGCTCTTTCTCGATCACCGTATAGTTGACTTGGGTTTTTTTAATTGTCTTGCTTGCATAATAGAGCGGATGAAATATCTTGTTGATTCTTTTCCCCAATACCGCTCTTACCGCAACATCACTAGCATCGCACATGAGCTCAAATGGTAAGATCAAATTGGGTGCGGTAGTGATGGGAGTGGTAGTCAATCTATCCTTGAGTAGCTCAAAAGCTTTCATGCAATCATCATTGAACACAAACTTGGCATCTTTTTCCAACAACTTGCACATGGGGTTCACCACTTTTGAGAAATCCTTGATGAACCTACGGTAAACCCCGCGTGAACAAGAAAGCTCCTCACTCCCTTGACGGAAGTAGGAGGAGGGAGTTTTGGTATCACTTCAATTTTTTCTTTGTCCACTTCAATATCGTTCTTGGATATCTTATGGTCGATGACAATGCCCTCCTCGAACCATAAAGTGGCACTTCTCCCAATTAAGCACTAAGTTGGTCTCTTCACAACGGGCCAATACTTTATCAAGATTATCCAAGCACTCTTCAAAGGAATCCCCTACAACACTAGAATCATCCATGAACACCTCGAGGAAGTCCTCCACCATATCCGTGAATATTGCTATCATACACCGCTGAAAAGTAGTCGGTGCATTACACAAATCAAACGGCATCTTTGAGAATGCAAATGTGTCATACAGACAAGTGAAGGTGGTTTTATCTTGGTCTTTAGGTACAATAAGAATTTGATTATATCTGGAATACCCATCCAAGAAGCAATAATAAGCACGCCCGGCAAGTCGATCCAACATTTAATCAAGAAATGACAATGGAAAATGGTCCTTCCGAGTCACTTTATTCAGCTTCCTATAATACATGCATACCCTCCAACCGGTGACAGTTCTTGTGGGGATCAATTCATTTTTATCATTTGTGATCACAGTCATGCCCCCTTCTTTGGGACACATTGTACCGACGAAGTCTATGAACTATCTGAGATAACCCCTGCATCTAGCCACTTGATCTCTTTCTTGACTACTTCTTGCATGGCCTCATGCAACCTCCTTTGATGTTCCACGGATTGTTTGGCATCTTCCTCCAATATTTGTTTGTGCATGCAAAAGGCGGGGCTTATACCCTGAATATCGGCCAAAGTCCAACCTATTGCCTTCTTCCTATTTTGAAGCACCGCAAGGGTAGAATCTACCTGCACGTTAGTTAAGCAAGAAGAAAGAATAACAGGTAATGTGGAACAAGGGCCTAAGAACTCATACCTGAGGTGTGAAGGCAAGGGATTCAACTCCAATGTTGGTGGCTCCTCGATTGAGGCTTTGTTGGTGGAGTCTTCTTGTTCTCAAGGTCCAAGAAAAGTTTTCGGGGTCCATATGCATAGGATCCCATTCCTTGCAAATCATTTGCACATTCTACCAAGCCGTCCTTCTTATCCTCATCATGATTCAACACCACATCTTCCAAAGGGTCTTTAACATTGATCATTACACTTGTGTCATCAACAATCACCTCAGTCACAAGATCCACAAACGAGCATACTTCGTTGCTATTAGGCTGCCTCATTGACTTGCATACGTGGAACACAACTTTTTAATCGCCCACCCGAAAGGTGAGCTCCCCTGCTTCCACATCAACTAATTCCTTCCCTGTAGCTAGGAAAGGTCTCCCAAATATGATAGGAACCTCATAGTCAACCTCACAGTCAATTATCACAAAATCTGCGGGAAGTATGAACTTGTCGACCCGAACTCGCACATCATCAATTATCCCCAATGGCCTCTTCATTGTTCGGTCTGCCTTTCAATCTCATGGAATTATATCTTGGTTTCTCAATCCCCAATGTCTTGAACACGGAATATGGCACCAAATTAATGCTCTCTCCCAAATCACATAAGGCTTTGGCAAAAATCGGCACTACCAATGATGCATGGGATTGTAAAGGAACCGGGGTCTTCTAACTTTGGAGCCATGGAATGCACAATGGCACTCACCTGATGTTTCATTTTGATCGTCTCACAGTTCATTAACCTCTTCTTTGTTACCAAGTCCTTCATGAACTTGGAATATCCCGGCATTATTTCTAGAGCTTCAACCAAAGGCACATTTATGGACAAACTCTGCATCATGTCAATGAATTTCTTGAACTGGTTCTTATTGTTTTTCTTTGAGAGCCTTTGAGGATATGGAGGAAGTTTCCTTGGCAAAGGAGCCTTGACTTTGGCCACTATCAGTTCTGGTATGTCTATCACATGTTCCCTAGACGGGTTTACATCATCTTGTGTCTCCTCCACATTTTCATCAATGTCTATCCTCACTTCAAGATTCACATTACCATCATTTACTTGAACATCATGGCTCGGACCATCATATTCTTGCATTATCACATCATTATTCACAATCTTTCTTGGGTTGGAAGTACTTAAATCTCCACATCTACCACTCCTTATAGTCACCGCCATAGCATGCCCCGTTTTGTTCCCGCCCTTGGGGTTCACCACCGTGTCACTTGGTAGTGCCCCCATGGCAAGTATTCAAGCCTTGAGAAATTTGACCCAATTGGACTTCCAAGTTGCAGATAGAAGTGTTGTGGGAGCCTATTTGTGCATCGGAATCGACATTTCTTTCCATCATTTATTTAAACATGCTTTCTATACGTCCCATCTCATTGCTTGAAGAACTTTCCCCTTGAGTGAAGGATATGGAGGCGGGTTGCTGGGTTGTTGATACATCGGGGGCCTTTGAAAGTCTGACCCCCGATTTCCTTGATTGTTGTTGTTCAATCCCCTTGGTTGTTATTGCCTCCCCAATTACTATAGTTATTGCCACCCCAAATGCTGTTATTGTTTCCTCCCCAATTGCCTTTTTGATTACCCCAATTTTGATTGTTGTTGCCACTATTCCAGTTTTGATTGTTGTTCCCTCAATTGTTTTGATTGTTGTTGCCACTATTCCAATTTTCATGTTATCCTTGGTTGCTCCAATTTTGATTGTTCCCTTGTGATCTCCACTTTTATTAATTTGGAGCATTCCTCCTTTGACCTTGGTAATTGTTCACATATTGAACCTCTTCAATTGATCATCATACGAGTCATCTTGATTGTAACCACTACCACTTTTCTCAAATTGATCCTGATTGATCTGAACTTGTTGACCTCTTTGTCTTCTCCTGTTAACCATTATGTTTACTCCTTCCATGGCATTCACTTGTTTTAGCCCCTGAATCTTCTGAAGTTGTGCCTTGGCCAACTGATTCATGGGGGTCGTCAACTCCGCTATGGGTTGCCCATGATACTGAAGTACCTTGTGAAGCTGGATAACATTAGGGTCACCCTGAGGTTCATTGGCTCTACTTTGCCAAGCGAAAGAGGTGTCTTCCATCTCATCTACTAAGTCACATGCATCGGCATAAGGCACTTTCATGCAATTACCCCCTGCGAGTCGATTCACCACACACTGATTAGTTTTGTTGATACCCCTATAAAACGTTTGATGGATCATTGCTTCAGTCATATCGTTGTTGGGGCATTCTTTTACCATTGCCCGGTACCGTTCCCAAATCTCATGTAATGGTTCATTTGGATCTTGTTTAAAAGCTAAGATCACATCTCTTAATGTTGCCATATGTCCCGGAGAGAAAACCTTTGCTATGAACCTTTCGGCCAACTCATCCCAAGTGTGTATGAAATGGTTGGGTAGCCTCTCAAGCCAATCTAGAGCCTTCCCTATTATAGAAAATGGGAAAAACCTCAATCTCAAAGCGTACATTTGTCTGCTTGCTCCCCCAGCACGTGTCAACAAAACCAATGAGATGCTTATAGGCGTTCTGATGTGCAACTCCGGTGAAGAAACCCCTTTGTTCCAATAAAGTAAGCATGGAATTGGTTATCTGAAAGTTGCCCGCCCGAATCCGGGGCGGGACAATTGCACTTGCGTAGCCTTCATTGGGTAACACCCGGTGTGCTGCCCTTGGAGGAGGTGGGGGAGGGTTTGGAATGTTTTCATTAGGCTGGAGGCCTCTCCTTTGTGCTTGAAGTTCAAGAGGAACCTCATCCAATTCATTTTCATCTACCTCCTCCCCCTGTGGAATATGTCTGAGGGCCTCGTTATGAGCCATTTGGTACCTAGAAGCAATTGACACACAAAATTAGAAAAACGGAAGGAAAGAAAAACAAAACACACAAATAGTTAGATATATAGCTAAGACCGTCTAACTCCCCGGCAATGGCGCCAAAAACTTGATCGGGTCAAACCCTGCACTACTATTGAGTAGCGAGGATGGTCGATGTAGTTTTACCCAACAAGGTTGGGATCGATTTCCACACGGAGTTAATTGATTTGGACTCAGGTTTATATCTAACTTTAAATGCGTGTTTTGTTCCTAATTACACTTCCAAACATTTTGGTTTTGTTTCTACTTCTAATTCTATTCTATTATATGCAATAAATTAATACTAGGTACAATATTTTTTATGTTGGTTTTCAAATGTTAAAAAGGGCTAGGGTAGTGGTTTCCGCCTAGGTGGATATCTAACAGGTAGCAAGAATCTAGGGCAAGCTTGATTTAATTGGGATCGTAATATAGCTATCACACTCAAGTACTCACTCTATACCTCTCGGTTGTTTGAGTGATTTTGCCCAATTTGGTTTTCTCAAGTCCAAATGGATATTCATACAATTCAAGTGATATTAGCTCAAGTCGAGTATTACTATCTCTAGGTTTAACCCTTTAATTGGGGCTATCAATTTCTTGAGTTCACCCCAATTCCTTGTTAACCTAGTTTTCCCTGACTTGGTCCCTCTTTCTCAAGTGGATACTAAGTCATAAGGCATGAATCGGTGTTTGCAACCACTAATTCTACAATTCTAGCAAGAACTAAGCTATCACTAACCCATAAACATTCAAACCCTAAAATTCAAGACCCGTTAAATACCCACACTAGGGTTGGGTCACACCCCTAGCTATGGGGTCTAGCTACTCATGGGAATAACAGAAAACAAAGTAGAAAAGAAGATAAAATCCATAAAATATGAATAAGATATAAAAATCTTATGTTATAAGGTGAATCTAATACAAAATTGCCCAAAAGGGAAGTTCCAGGCATTTCACGTGTTCCTCTGTTATAAAATTTAACCTAAAATGTCATAAAGTTTATTTATACTAACCTGAAATATTCGGACAAAAGTACTCCTACGGAGGTTATGCGGCCGCGTAATTCTGACCGCGGCCGCACTCTTGCTTTTGTAGCCTCGTAATTCTGATCGCGGTCCGCGTTTCTTCACTTCTGGATCTGGGTTAAAGTTGTTTCAAGGACCGCACAATTTCCACCGCGGTCGCGTTAAAGACTAACGCGGGCCGCACTTCTTTTTTTAGCTTGAAATGTGAACTCTTTGAACCTCAGCAGCCGTGATCCTCGTAATTCCAATCACAGCCGCACAATTACTTTCGCGACCGCATCTTTCTATCGTGGTCCGCGTTCATGTTTTAGCCCAAAAATCCATCTCTATGAATCTTCATTTCGCGGACCTCGAAATAGTGTTCGCGACCGCGTTGATACTTTTGCGGCCGCACTTTTCTAACACTTTCCGTGTTCCACATCTCTTGCCCGAGTCTTATATTTTTTTCAAGTTTTAACTCTTTTATGCGTTGATTATGGATCCTTTGGCTCATATTGAACAATCCCTGCAAGCAAGCATATTGCTTAAGTTTTCGGGAATACCTTCACGTATTTTTGGCCCTAAACATAAGTAAAAAAAGAGAAAATAATAGGTTTAAATCTGTACTTATCACAATCGAGCGAGCTGTGTGGGTCGTGGTGGTAATAGCGAACTAGCAATGTGGCCTAACGCGGGTTGCTTATTCTAAAGCGCTTTGATATTCTCAGTTGGTTTGTTGGAGTCTGGATGCCCACGAATTAGGATGACGCCATGACGTGATGCGCTATTATAACGTATATTCCTGATGCGTTGCTTCATTTTACGTGTGACCCCTGATTGAACCTACCGCTTTGGTTCCGGTGCCAACATTGAATCGTTTTCGGTTCTGATGCCCAGGTTCTTATAAATAAAGATATTAGGGTGTGATTCTGACGTTTGAAGTTTATTGTTTCAAAACCCTATATCCATTTCTTTCTCTTCCCTTGATTTACACATTTCCTCTCTATTCCAGTGATCTCCATCGTTCTCAATTCTTCATCGTTTGATAGTTCTCTTTATTCTATTAAAACATGTCTAACATACATTTTGAATCTAGCGAGGGAAGTGATGTGATTCCTTTAGCGATGGTGTTTCCCCCTCACGATGAGAATGTTCATTTCCCTGTCGATAAGGGAAGCTTCCCTTTTGTGGAAGAGATAGTTCCTTGCAACCCTGATACCAGATTTGTGTCACGACACAAATTCCTAACCTTAGGGATCGTGATGGCGCCTAACATCACACTCGCTAGGCAAGCCAATGTTAGAGTTCGATTAACTACTTTGCATTAATATTCATTTAGACAAATAAAATAATTTAAAGTAAACTGAATCTATTGGTTTTCGAGAATAATTCCAAAGATAAAATAATGAACAATTAAATAAACCGAACCACGAGATAATTATATAAATAACTCCAAGACTACCCCAGGGTCTGGTGTCACAATTCACGAACCACTAAAGAATACTACATATAATGGGCTAAAAGAAATAATATAACTATTTTGAGAAAAATATAAAACAGTCTCTACGAATTAAGAGAAGACTCTCGGGATCTACGAACACCGGCAGATATACCTCGTGTCTCCAAATAAATGGATGGCTGCTCTAAACTCTCTACTGCTGGCCGGTACCTGGATCTGCACAAAAGAGTGCAGAGTGAAGTATCAGTACAACCGACCCCATGTACTGAGTAGTGTCAAGCATAACCTCGACGAAATAGTGACGAGGCTAAGGCGGGCAATTATAACTTAAGATGTGACAATATATATGTAATAACGCAATAAAACAATTCTACACGAACAAGAAGAATTATAACTGAAACAATAAATAAAATAACTCAGTCGCCTATTCCAGGCCTCAGTGTCACCAAAATCTCACACAAGTTTCCGAATTTCCAAACCTTACTTTAAAATAACCACATGTACAGAATATGAGAAAACTCGTAGAGTAAAATAATAATTTCCAAATCTTTGTAATTAAAATCAGTAAAAACATAATTATTCTCCCTTATCACTATCTTGTTGCGGCTTGCAACCCGATCCCACTTGTACATCCTTATCACTATTATTTATTTCCCCTGTTCACCCTTATCACTATCATTTATTTCTCATGTCCACCCTTATCACTATCATATTGTCCACCTTTATCACTATCAATTGTCCACCCTTATCACTATAAATTGTCCACCCTTATCACTATCAATTTATTTATGTATCAAAACTTTCACAACACTTTTATCTCAGCAATGGTAAACAGAAATCTACATTTCTCATAAACTCACCAAATATTATCACAATAACATGAAACCAACAGGAACATAAATATATATACATCTCGTAAAACAATGCCAAACTGCTCAACCTTTCTGTACCACAAGGGAACCAAATAAACAACCAATACTCTTCCAAAATAACTACAACAATATTTAACAGCAAAGTAATAAGGCCAAGTAGTCATAGAAACAATAATGAACATAGAACAATTAAGACAGGAATCACTTAAATTGGAAACGGGGAAGGGATCATGTTTAACAGAAAATTTGGTGGTGCACATATACTCGTCACCTCACTTATAAACCACACACATGCAAATTCAAATAGCAAATTAGTGGGGATTCCTGTTCCCTCAAGTCAAGGTTAAACCAAGCACTTACCTCAATTTTGCAGGCCACTCACTACTCAATTACAGCTTTTCCTTTAGAATCTTGCTCTAACTTGCTCGAATCTAATCATAATTAACTCAATATCATTAATTAAGGATAAAGGAACTAACTTTACTGAAAATTATAATTTTTCCTAAGTTTTCTCAAAACAAAAGTGAAAACCCGACCCCGTGCCCGCTTGGTCTAAACTCGGGGTTCGGACCAAATTACGTTTACCCATTCACGCACGAACCCGAATATACAATTGGTTTCGAAATCCGACCTCAATTCGAGGTAAAGATTCGATTTTTACAAAATTCCCTAATTCTACCGAAACCCTCAATTTTTACCATGAAAATTCCTAGTTTTTGATTTAAAAGTGATGAAAAACAATGAGTAATTGAAAGAGTAAAGTTTAGAATTGATTACCTATGACTTGGGGATGATATTTAGTGAAGAAATTCGTTTCTAGGGTTGTGGGGTTCGAAAATATGAAGAAGAAAGGTTATGCCCGTTTTAAAATTGGTATTTATATGGATGCGCAGTCGACCTTCGCACCTGCGGTGCTTGGGTCGCACCAGCGCTTTCGCAGGTGCGGAGGAATGGCCGCACCTGCGGAAATGGCTAAGGAGCTTAGGGCCGCACCTGCGTAGGAGTATCCGCTCCTGCGGAGAAAGGTCTGCATCTGCGAGGGGACCGCACCTGCGAACAAGGATGCTCACCTGCGGCCCTGGGCTCGCAGGTGCGGGCACACCAGAACTGGTGCACCAGCAGTGATTTCCCAAGTTCAAACACCCTGAAACCTACCCGAAACTCACCCGAGCCCTTGGGGCTCTAAACAAAACATCCATGCAAGTCTAAAAACATCATACAGACTTGCTCGTGCGATCAAATCATGAAAATAACATGTAAAACAACGAATTAAACCTCAAAACTCATCATTTTCTTCAAGAACACTTAAAGTTCATAACTTCTCAACCGGATGTCCTAATCACGTCAAATAAACTCCGTTTTTTACCACATTTCACAGTTAACCCTTAAATACTATAACAAATCTGTATCAGGCTCCGGAACAAAAATACGGGCCCGATACCAATGGTTTCAAACATTAATTCTTTTCTTTATTGAATAAATATTTCAGCAAAATAATTTCTTTCAAAAATTAATTTCTAAGGCTTGGGACCTCGGAATTCATTTTTGTGAATACGCCCGAGTCCCATATTTTACTGCGGACCTCTTGGGATTGTCGGAACACGGATCCGGGTCCGTTTACTCCAAAGTCAATTATAATCAAATTTTAACTCTAGAAATTACTATTTTTTATATTTTTACATAAAAGCTTTCCGGTTTCACGCCCAGACTGTGCACGCAAATCGAGGTATTTAACATTAACCTTTTTAGGGATATTAATCCTAGAACAGAGCCTAAATTCATAAAATGACTCCTTGGGTCATCATAATTTGATTACTCCAAATTACCTGGCGCTAATCCTGGGGATTTTCGGTCAATGATGACAGAGAAGGAATTGGGAGAGGTTAGACCTAAGTTTGGCATTCCCACTCACCTTGAGCTAATGTTGGCTGAGTGGGATACGGTGCAGGTCCATCGTCCTGGGTACTGCGCCTTTTACGCATACCTCTTCCAAGTCGGCTACACTCTCCTCTCCTTCCGCTGGCAGAGATATTTTGTCATTATTACAGAATTTGCCAAGCTCAGCTCGCGCCGTACGGTTACAAATTCATAAGGATTCTTACCAAATTTTTCGGAGCTGGCAAAGGTCGAATTCACACTTCGGCATTTAATACATATGTTCGCCCCTAGCTTTTATAGGGGGATGATGTTGAATCTTCACCACCGAGGAGGCAAGTGCTTAGTGATGAAGATGGACGACAAAGCTAACTGTCAATTTTGGTTCAACTTCCTCTACGTCAAAACCGAGGACGTGGTGGCCAACATTAACGGTTTTTCTTGAGGTTTGGAATTGTAATCGTAAGTAACTAGTTTCCTTGTTTGGAGGTATATGATTTTTCTCCCCTGCTTGGTTGTGGGCTTTGACCTCTAATCCTTTTCCCGTTCAACTAAAATATTGCCTCCTCCTTTGGTCTTCCCTTCATCGAAGATACTTCTGACTGGGTTGATCGGCTTTGGACTTGCTCTCTCTTCAGTTGGTAAGTTACTCTTTTCATTGGAGCTTAGTTCCTTTCCTTTTTGTTTACCTTTGTGGATCTCCCCTATTCTATGTGTTTTTCCTAGCTTCGGCTAGGGGATCTTCGATGAGGTCGAAAGCTCCCGCACCCTCGTTCTAGAAAAGAAAAGTTGTTGCGTCATCGGCTTCCACCCTCTCCTCGATTGTGGCCAGTTCTATTCATGCCTAAGTCTCTTCTTCGTTTGCGGCTATATTTGCTCGTGCCGCAGCCCCTCGTGTTGCTATGTCTGGTCCTTCTTCTCCCTCCACCACGGGAACCTCAACCTCTCTGTTATACCATCTTATAGATGAAGACAACGAGTTTGTACCTATCGAGGGAGATTTGATGCCTCATAAGAGGAGGTCTGTAGATGTTGGCGACGAAGTTTCCTAGGCTGTTGACTTAATGGCGGGCTACGCGAGACGACGAACATTCTCATCAGGGATGATATCAAGTCGGGGTTGGCGAAATTCAATGTGGATATGCCTCTACCTTCTATGGTGATGGAGGTAGAAGGACCGGCCACAAACGTTCTTGATACTACAAGGTGGGAGGAGGCATCGACTTCCCAACCAGCTTCTGATACTTCCTTGTCGGCCAACGAGAGAGGTAAAGGTGTCACTAAGGAAGGCGATAAGTCGAATTCAGATGTTGATGCGGATGACCTGAAGATGATGGAAGAAGTGTTTACTCAACTTGAGATAAGTTTGGAGGGGTCTACGAGGACCATTGTGATCCCTATAGATCGTGTTTTGCTAAAGAATACAGAGAAAGTAGTCCCTGGCCTTTGTCCTCTTTTTTCCAAGATAGAGGGTAAGACCCTTAAAGATTTGGATGATGTCACTTTGTCGAGGAGAATTGTCGGTCTTGCTCTTAGAGTGAGTGTTTGGTGTTTTGTTTTTCTCCTCTTTTTTGTCTTTGTTTGTTTGGGCGTTTTCGCTGCTAACTTACTACCTTTCTTTTTGTGATTGCTAACGGTGATTTTGGAGATTGAGATCACCCGGAGGGAGGAGAGGTGTAGGTATTTATTTGTGAGGTTGAAAAACAAATACTTCGAGTATCGCAACAAGTACACGGAGTTTCGCAAGCGACTTGGTGAAGGTGGCGACATGCAGGCCCTTCGCAATGAGTTGAAGGAGAAGGAGGATGATTTGGTGAAATCCATGAGAAGTTTAGCATCCTGGAGGGGAAGTTGAGGAGTAAGGAAGAGGAGCTTGAGGACAGTAGGGGCGTGGAGGCCCAATGTAGTGACCTTCAAGCGCAAGTGGTCGAACTGCTCAGGCAATTGGACGAATGTCGGCTTCAGCTGGAGGGCTTTAATGGTGAAGTCGCCGAGAAGTAGAGTGAGCTTGAGAAGCCGTAATCTTCTCATTTGGAAGCTCGGTGGAAATCGGAGATGCTTGAGTTGGCGAATAGGACCCTCCTAGTTGTAATGACCCGATCGATCGTTTTGAGCTCTAGCTTGTCGTTCGGTAGTTTGAGGCCATGAGCAATTTCATTTCAGGTATTATGACCCATAGGCATGGTTGGAATTGAATTTCAGGAAGTTCGGAGTCAATTTGGAAAGAAAATTCTCATTTCGGAAGCCTTAAGTTGGAAGAATTGGCTAAGATTGGATTTTCGAGTAAACGACCTCAGAATCAGGATCTGAAGGTTCTAGCAGGTTCGTATGATGATTTCAGACTTGGGCGTATGTTCGAATCAGGTTTTAGATGACCCGGGAGCGTTTCGACGCATATTGTGGAAGTTAGCATTTTAGAAAAAAATTCATAAGTCTAGGTTGAAGTGCATTTCAGTGTTATTGATATGTGTTTGGGATTCCGAGTCTAGGAATAGCTCTGTATGGTGATTCTGGTGTTAGAAGCACGATTGGAAGTGAATTCAGAGGTCCGTAGGTCATTTTGAAGTCATTTGGCTAAAGTTGGAAATTTGAAGGTTTTTTAGGAATTGAACCGGAAGTGGAAATTTTGATATCGGGGTCGGATTTTAATTCTAAAAGTTGGAGCAGGTCCGTAATGTTGAATGTGACTTGTGTGCAAAATTTGAGGTCAATCGGACGTGATTTCGATGTTGTTTGACGTGATTTCAAGGCTCGACTAAGCTCGAATGAGGTATTAAGACTGGTTGGTAGGTTTGGTTGAGGTCCCCGGGGCCTCGGGCGTGTTTCGGATGCTCAACGGGTCGATTCTTGCCTTGTGGGGATTGCTGGTTTTCTGGTGTGAGTGCAACAGATTTTTACTCAATGTGATCGCGTGAGAGGGTCCGCGATCGCATAGTGCAATTTGGAGGCTGCTGGTTTTTGGCTTATGCGAACGCAGGGAAGAGTGTGCGATTACATAGTGTAAATTGGGAGGCTGCTGGTTCTTGGCTTATGCGATCGCATCCGGAGAAAATGCGAACGCACAGAAGAGGAAAATATGGGGGCTGCCGTTTTGGCCTATGTGAACGCAGGTAAGGAGGTGTGAACGCGAAGAGGAAAATTAGGAAGGTTGCTGGGATTGGCTTATGCGAACGCAAGGAGGGGAGTGCGATCGCAAAGAGTAAATTAAGGAGGCAGTGAGTTTGGCCTATGCGATCGCGAAGGCTTTCCTGCGATCGCATAGAGGGGTTAGAGCTGGGCAGAGTGTTTTAAAAGCGGGATTTGGTCATTTCTCCTCCATTTTTCACTTGGTTGGACGATTCTTGGAGAGCTTCAAGTGGGGATTTTTGTCATCTATGTCAAGGTAAGTTATTTCTACTCATTACAAGTTAAATACAAGGTTTGTATATAGATTTGGTCATGGAAATTAGTATAAATTTGGGGTTTTGAGGGGAGGACCTAGAATTTGTATCTTTGGATTGGTACCACGAATTTGGGCATGAAATTGAGAGAGGATTATATATTTGAGTTCATGAGGCTATGGGTAAACTTTATCTTCGAAAAAATTAGAAATCCGAGCACGTGGTCCCAAGGGCAATTTTGTCAAACTTTTCGAGCGGAGTTGGGAATTTATATAAATTGAATTATTACAATAATTAGAGTATATTTTCATTGGTTTACCCGTTATTTGGCTAGTTTTGGAGCATTGTGCATTGTTTTGAGTCATCGAAAGGGTTTGGAAGTCGGTTATGGAACTTCGGAGCGAGGTAAGTCTCATTTCTAACCTTGTGAGGGGGAATTGTCCCCATAGGTGAACTAATTAAATATGTGCTACTATTTGTGGGGGCTACATATGCACGAGGTGACGGGAGTCTGTGTGTAGCTACTATTATGCTTGTGTCTGGGTAGTCTAGGACCCACTAGCATGCTCTACTTGTTGTACTTGTAATTTTGCTGATAAATTAGACTGCTTAAGATTATCGAATTAGTAAATGAATACCTAAGAAGGTCAAAGTTTATTTTCTTAATCATCTAGAAAGAGAATTGATTTTCCTTGGATAATTATTTTCCTGATAAAGTATGAATTCACTGTCTGAATGTGTGTATCTATGAGTACCTGAGTCGCAGGTATGATATGTGAACAGGGTAACTCTATTATTTATATATAATTGCGTCGCATGATCGATTCGCGAGCGGGGTAATAGATGCATCTATGGTTCAAGTCGTCCGACCCTTCGGCAATGCACAGTTTAAATTTATCGTTGGTTCGAGCCGTGCGCATGATATTTGCTGAGTATTTTTTGTGATTTTTAACTATTTGTTGGCCTTGAATTATAAGTTGTCAATTGAAATGACGAAGACTTAAAATTTGTAAATGTGGAAGAAGTTCTTATTTCCTATCACTATCTGTTAATTACCTATGATATCCATGCTTAGTGTCATCCTTGATTATGTTATATTGACTTCTAGCAAGTGTCAAATTCGACCTCACTACCTCTTCGAGATTAGGCAGGATACTTACTAAGTACACGTTGTTTTCGTACTCATGCTACACTTGCTGTGCATTTTTTTTGCACAGGTACATGTATATATAGTGGCCCCGCTTGGCGTCGTGGCATGGTTGATATGAGGACTTAGACGAGCTGCACCATCCCGAGACGACCCGCAACCGGCAGAGTCTCCCTCAGATGTATCGTATTGTATTTTAAATTCTTTGTCCAGTTTGTACTCCTGACAAATATTGTATTACATGTATACTTCTTAGAAATTTTCTCATGCACTTGTGACACCTGGTTCCTGGATGAGTTTGGGATGTATTTTATTAAATGGATTGTTAAACTATTGTTATTTACTCAGCGGATTTTTATTGATTATTATGTAATGAAATGAAAAGTAAAATACTAAAAGAATTTAATTCAACTATTTAAATGATTGGCTTACCTGATAGTGGTTTCCGGCGCTATCACGGCCTCAATGGATTTTGGGTCGTGACACTAGCTGAGCGGGAGATTGACCAGTCCACAGTGAAAGCTAAAGAAGATCGACTAGAGGAGAGGAGAGGACAACTGGAAAAGGATAAAGCCATTCTTCATGATCGGGTGACCGCTTTGGAAGTTGAGAAGGCCCAACGACTTGCACAAGCATCTTCTTCTCGTACTTCAGATTTTCCCTGTTGACATTCAATTTTGTAGCTCCTTTCTTCCAAACTATTTCTTTAAGCTTATAATATCACTAATAATACAAGGTAATTATCCTACTATTTGTTTTAATACAAACTATGCGTATTTTTTTTTATTATTATTATTGTTATTATTATATTATTATTATTATTATTATTATTATTATTATTATTATTATTATTATTATTATTATTATCATTGTTGTTGTTGTTGTTGTTGTTGTTATTCTTATTATTCTTGTTGTTGTTGTTGTTGTTGTTGTTGTTGTTGTTGTTGTTGTCGTCGTTGTTGTTGTTGTCGTTGTCGTTGTCGTTGTTATTGTTATTGTTATTGTTATTGGTATTGGTATTATTATTATTAAAACTATTATTATACATTATTATCTTTCGTTCGTTCGTTCGTCCATTTTTATTGCCTTTTGTGAAAAAGCATAATTTTTCTTTATTTAGTTAAATAGTAATATTTCTTTAATTATATGCTTTATAAATAATTATTCCATGAACATTAGAGTTTTATACTTATCAATTAGTGTAATAAATATTTTATATGCTAATATTATATAGTATTATATGATATGGTTATTAAAATTAGAAGCCCAAAGAAGTATAGGAAGAATAAAAATGTTCATCAGTTATCCCAATAGAAATTCAAATCCGCTCCAAGAAATAATCCGACTCGCCAAGCCCATAACCCTAATGACTACTCTAGAAACCATTCCTCTTCCCATTTTGGTAAAAAAATTCAAACCTTCATCAGCCCATTTTGTCTCACGCTATCTCTCTCTCATCTGCAATTTCGACCATTTCTGAACGGCTATTTTGACTCTGAAAGTGGCTAATTTGAAATTACGCTCAAAAATTGAAACACTAGAGTTACCTCTGTAAATCCTGGCGTCTGGAAGCAATTTTGATCGATCTTTGGCCACTGCTGCTAACCTTTATACTCACTTACTCTTCGCTCATTTTTTACCTCTTTAAAACTGCTTTACAAAACACTAGAAATCATGTTTCAGGAGTTATATCTTTAAGGACTTTATAAGCTGACCATGTATTTTGACAAACTGAGTGATAAAATTTATCTAAAGGCTCATGAATATTCTCTTTCGCTTTTCTGGTGTTTCATATACCCAAATCTTTTTTTCTAAATTGTATGTTTACTACTTAGACACCATGTTTTAGAGGTATTATTAGACATGACTCTCTAGCTAGAAAGGTTACTTTCCTTTCCTAATACTTTCACTAGAAAGCATGGTTTACCATCTTAATTGAAGTATTATTCTAAGATGTTCATGAAGATGTTGTCTTCAATATTTTGTTCAAGGACTGTTGAGAATTGTGTTTGTAAATGAAGACTTAGGTTTTGTTTTTTCAAAAGAACCTAAATAGGATGTTGGTAGTGATATAATTTATTTTTTTATCTTTTTGGGTAGTTAACTTATGGACGTGACCATTGGATGCCTATTCTTGAAAGTTAGAAGTTTTCGTGGTTGTCTATGCATTTTATGTTCTACTTACTTGATAGCATAGCGTATTACAAGATGATTAGTCCTAAATACTACGCTCCATTTAATATATTGAACACCAATAAATGGATTTCTTTTCCCTTGCTTATTTTATCTCCATACTTTGATTATGCCATTGGAAAAGTATTCTCTTTTCTAATTCTCTGTTTTTCTTTTCTTTTTTTGCATATACGCTCGAAGAAAATGGAGTCTTAATTCGAGACTCTTGCAATGGAGTCTCATAGAGAATCAACGCTTACCACCACCACATGGAGTCGTTTGCATACTATCTTCCTTAGAGCACCGAAAGCACCGGATAGCGAGAAGAACAAGTGAAACACTTGGGGATGCCTATGGCGTCGTTCATTCATGCTATTAGACATTCGCTTGTGTGATTTAAGTTTATCTCAGTTTCTAGGATTCTATGTTAAATTTCGTATTAGCAAAGTATGTTTACTCTTATTGTTGATTTGGTACTATCTTAATCACATAAATGTGGCCTTTAGATATAAGAACTTAGAAACATTTTTCTTAAAATGACCCTTCCAACAACTTTTGTTCAAAACTTTTCTAATGACGATAATAAACATAAGATGTTTTTTTTTAAAGTAAAATTTATATTCTATTTATCTCCAAAAAAAATTACATTTAAGACCTAGTAGTAGTTTTGACTCACTACTACTCCATAAATTATTTCATACTCTAACAAGGAATAGAAGTATCTAAGTTATACAATCAATACATGACTCTCCTAGTCCTATGTATATACATCATTTAATCCAATCTAGCTTGCTCAATGTCTTCTTCCACTTCTTGTTATGTTGTCCTCTAACATGTATGTGCAGTGCTATCTCCTTGCATATTTTCATCTCCTCATATTTCTTATTTTCAAATCTGCCTCGATTCCTTTCTCTCCAGATCAGTGCTACTACCATTGCAAAGACACAGCAAGTAATAGCCTTTATGCCTATCCGGCTCTTAGCCGTTTTGCTAATCCATTTCACTTAATTTTCCCAACCACCTATGTTCCTGTTATATCCCAGCCATTTGCACAGTTTAGCCCACAGGTTCTTTGTTTTCACGCGTTCAAAGAACAAGTGATTGAATGTTTCCACACTCTGCTTGCAAAAGACATAATCACTTGGCAATGAGATACCAAATTTCAGCAGTCTATCAATTGTTTCTAGCCTCTTCTGTATAGCAAAACATACAATGAATTTATACCTTGGATGTACACTGGCATGCATCATCAATCCTTTCCATTCAACCTTAAAGTATTCTGGTATCAATTTCAGATACATTTGCTTGACTTGAAATTTCTCATTGCTGCATAAACCATGTAGTCTTTCTTGCATAGTCCCTTGAAGTTTCTGCTGCTTCATTACCCCTTCTATGCTCTCTATAATCTTCCTTATAACCCAAGTTGCTGTCTTTGGAATTGGCATAGTCTCTACATCATTCTTCTTTATATAAAAACTATGAACCCACCTGATCCACAGACAATCCTTCTTCCTATTTAGATCCCATAAGTGCTTGGTAATTGCTGCCTTATTCCATGTCTTGATGTCCTCCTGCAGCAACAGGTTTACATACATTCTCCCAGGATATTAGAGCTTTCTTTGAGACAGTTACATTTACTGTCCATAAGAAAGTCCTGCATATACTCTCTATCAGCTTCAACACCTTTTTTGGTATTATAAACACATGTGCCCAGTAAGTCTGTATGCCAAATATCACTGTCTTGATCAATTGACATCTCCCTGCATAGGACAATAACCTTGCTAACCAGCATGTAATCTTTGTTGTAATCTTCCCTACCAATGGTAAGTATTGAGTAATATTAAGCTTCTTTGAATCCAAAGGAACTCCCAAGTATTTGAAAGGTAGTTTTCCTTCAATAAACCCCAATGTTTGCAATATTTCATCCTTTGTCCTCTGATCAATACCAGCCATGTATATTGCACTCTTGTTTGCATTTGCTTGCAACCCTGAAGCTTGTGAAACTTTACAGAATGCTTTGTGGAGTATCCTGATGGATTCAATATTTGCCCTACAGTACATCAACAGGTCATCTGCAAAGCACACGTGAGTACTATTCAACTTTCTGCACTTTGGATGAAAATTAAAGTTTCCATCCTTCTAAAGCTGCCTCAATTCTCTGCTTAAGTACTCCATGGCAATGACAAATAAGTAAGGAGACATAGGATCTCCTTGCCTTATTCCTCTTTTTCCTTTAAAAGGCTTAGTTAACACACCATTCATCACCAATGAATATGACACTGTAGTGACACAGGTCATAATCCACTGCACAAACTTGAAAGGAAATCCAAGGTCCTTCAGCATTTGCTTTATAAAATTCCACTCTAATGTGTCATAAGCTTTCCTTAGATCTACTTTCATCACACACCTTGGTGATACACCTTTTCTAGCATATCCTTTAAATAGTTCATGACTGAGCAAGATATTATCCACTATGCTTCTGCCTGCAATAAAGGCTGATTGTGATTGATCAATCAGTCCATCCAATACTCCTTTGAGTCTTCTTGTGATGACCATAGAGATGATTTTGTACATTGTTGTGCAGCAAGCAATTGGCCTATAATCCTTTACTGTTGTTGGATCTTTTACTTTAGGAACAAAAGTAATAGCTGTAGTGTTTATCATACTAGGAAGTCTGTTTGTATTAAAGAAATCCTTCACTGCATCAAAGATGTCATCCTTCACAATTTCCCAATTCTTTGTAAAGAATTCCACAGGAAACCCATCAACTCCAGGTGCTTTATCCTTAGGTATTTCTTTTACTGCTTCAAAAATTTCCTCTACAGTTACACTTTGAATCAATGTTTCCTGCTGCTCAAATGTTAGACAATTCCCTTCTCTGATTACAGCAGTATTTGCACAATGTAGTTCTCCTGCAGTCTCTCCCATCAATGACTGAAATACTTCAATAAATTCTTGTTCCACTAGCTTAGGATTTGTTAACTTCACCCCAGTGTTTGTATATATAGTGGTTACATTGTTTTGACTGCTTCTAATTTTCCACTGTGCATGAAAATATTTTGTATTTGCATCTCCACATTCTATCCAACATGCCTTTGATTTCTGTCTCATTATTTGTTCCTCTATATTACTCCACTTTTCAATTTCTACAATTGCATCTTTCTCTTCATCTATCAGTACTGATGCTAAAGGGTTCTGTTTCAGCTGACTTTGAACAATATCCAGTCTCTCCCTTGCCTGATTAAGCTTTTGCTTATATGAAGCTATATAAGCATTTATCTCCTTCATCTGCTCCTTCATTTCTTTCAATTTATTCCATATTTGTTGCATGGGATTTCCTTCATATTCTCTCCTCCATACATGCTGGACTATATTCTGGAAACTTGGTTGATCCATGACACTCATATATAGTCTAAAAGGCTTAGGATGCAGTAATTTCTGAGTTCCACGCCTGATGAGAATAGGAGAATGGTCAGACACAGAAGGATTCATGTAGTCTGCTTCCACATGCCCAAATTGTTGTATCCACTGATAGTTCCCTAAAGCCCAGTCAATTTTACTATATACCCTTCTCCCTGTGCTTTGCTTATTAGTCCAAGTAAAATTCCATCCCTTAGCTCTAAGGGGGGTTAGTTTCATATCATTAATCATACTCTTAAAGCCTTGGATTTTTGCATCAGTTACTAGAGATCATATCCTGTCGTCAGAGCATAATACATTGTTAAAATCTCCACTCAATAGCCAAGCCTCTTGATTAGGTACTACTATCTGCCTTAGATCATTCCATAGCATTTCCCTCTTCTTCACATCATTCTGAGCATACACAACACTAAGCTGAGCTTTAAACTTAATACTTGTATCTTCCACTTTACAATGTATAAATTGATCAGTCATGTGATTTACTGTGACTTGAATATGATTTTTCCATAATATCCAAATTCTTCCATTCACAACATGTGAATAGTTACAGCATACATTCCATCCCTTTGCTATCTTTTTTTGGATTTTCTAAGCTGTATGCTTCTTTACTCTAGTCTCTAAGCATCCCAGAATATCTACTTTATTTTGAGCAATAAGAGTTTTCACCTCTTTTTGCTTATGGGCTTGGTTTATCCCCCTAATATTCCAAGTAATAATGATCATTTGAATATTAGGAGGTCTGGTGGTCCAGGATCAACTTTCTGACCACTGCTTCCTTCATCTATATCTCCAGCAATATTCTTCCCTTTTACAATATCTGCCTGTTGCATCTCCACTACTGCAGTAATACATTCACACTCTGTCTCATCATAGTTTAACCTTACTGCACTATCCCTGTTCATAATCTGCATCTCATTACTTTTGCCTTCATTTGTTTGCCTCACATTACTTCCTTCTATCATACCTCCTTGGATTGTTCTTTCTTCTTGATTCTCATCAGTTTCCTCCTCTTGTTGTTTAACAATCCAAGCTTGTTTTATGTTCTTCCCCTGCCTCTTACCCCTTCTCCTTTGCCTTTTCTTCTTTTCATCTTCCTTTATTCCTTGTTCTTTATCACCTTTAGTATTATACCAGCAATCCATATCATCATGCCCAAATCTCAAGCATTCATTACAGAAGCTAGGCTTCCAGTCATAGTCCACCATTTGCAATTTTAGCCCATAAGGTGAATCAATTTCAATCTCATCTGGTAGTGTATAAGCAGCATCAACTACCACCAGTACCCTAGCATAGGAGATTTTTTCATAGTGTGCAGTATACTTGTCAGTGTATAATGGTTTTCCAATAGCACTAGCCATCTTGCTCAGTGCTTCAGTAGACCAAAATCCTACTGGCAATCCAGGAAATCTCACCCACACTGGGACGGTACTAAGGATATCCTTATTAAATGAAAAATTAATTTCCCATATTCTCAGCACCATAGGTCTATTCCTATACGTATAAGGCCCTGATTGAAGAACTTGATCCCTATCCGCAATAGAATTGAATTTGAAAATACAGTAACCTTCATCATGCATAAGGATCTGAGGTTTAGCAACAAAATTCCACACATTCATCACATAATTTTCCATAGATTTTTCATAAGGATTCTCTCCAAGTACATAGTCAATTAATGCAGTTTTCCAGTAATCTTCCTGTGGTTTTAAATATTCATCGCAAAGCTTAACTACTTTCTTACCATCTCTATCAATTGGAGTCACAAATGATAGTGGTTTCCCCATTTGAGAGCTTCGATTTCCTTGAACAATTTCAATTGTTGTTGGAGTATGCCTCTCCGATCCACTAGCTTCTGAATATTGCAATCTTCGCACTGTTGGATTTGGCACTTCCTCCATTTTTATCGGTTGAATTTGAACTTCACCATCCGAGCTGCTCAGTTCATGACCTTCCTCAATTATTTGGTATTTTTGTGGAAGAAAACTACCAAAAGTCAAGGGTGGTAGCTCCTTCTGGATTCCATTTTCTGGTGTTATCAGCTTCTTTGTCTGCTTCACTGTCTCATGCACTAGTTTCTGGCGACGAGCCATCAATTTAGGTGACAATTGCAAACTTTGCTATTGTGCGCCGAGAGTAACGGTTATAGTGCGCCGCATAACCGTCCTGTTGTCTCCTTAACATATGTTAAAACTGCCTTACTATAACGACCTGGTGGGTCGTTTTGAGAGTTAGCGTCCTGATCCCCTAATAACTGTTTCTCCCATGTCTATTTATGTTATTGAAACTTGTCGGAGCGTTGAGTGGTGAAATCCGAAGTGATTTTGGACACTTAGTCCTTAAATGTGGATTTTTGCTTTTGAAATCAGGTCGTAGCTAGAACTGTGTGAAGACGGATTCGGAATAGAATTCAGTTGACTCTGTTAGCTCTGTTGGGTGATTTTGGGGTTAGGAGCATGTTCAGAATGTGTTTTCGAGGTCGGTTGTAGATTTAGGCTGAATTGGCTAAAGTTGGAATTTCGGCGATTTCGGCCGATAGGTGAGATTTTGATATCGGACTCAGAATCGAATTTCGAAAGCGACAGCAGGTCCGTAACGTCATTTATGACCTGTGTGAAAATTTTGAGGTCATTCGGATGAGTTTAGACGTGTTTCGGCATAGGATGTGAATTCTAGAAATTTCATAAGTTCTTAGGCTTGAATCTATGCATATTTGATGATTTTGATATTATGAGACGTGTTTCTAAGGCTCGACCAAGTTTGAATGAGGTATTGAGGTTGGTTAGTGGTTTTGGTTGAGGTCCCGGGGGCCTCGAGTGTGTTTCGGATGCCCAAACGGGCATATTTTTGCCTAAGTCTATTGCTGATTTTATAGCAGCAGGTATTTGTTCTCCTCGATCGCAAGAGCAAGTCCGCGATCGCGCAGAGTTAATTGGAGGCTGTCAGAAAATGTTCTCTGTGATCGCAGAACTCCAATCACGATCGCAGTGTATTGGGAGTTTGGCCTCCGCTATCGCATGTCTTTGGTCGCGATCGCATAGTAGATCTTAGGTTTGAGGAAAGGGTCAACGTTTCTTCTCCGCGGTCGCGTGGACCCTAACACGATCGCATAGCTATGGGGAAGGAGGTCCACGATCGCAGGCCTTTAATCGCGATCGCACTGAAGGAAATTGAGGATCGTGGCAGATACTCTTCTCCGCGATCGCATAGAAGAAATCACTGGGCAGCCTTTTAAAAACCCAATTCTGAGGGTTTATGCTATTTTCACCATTTTTTATTTTGAGAGCTCGGGAGAGGCGCTTTTTGAGGACTTTTGCACCTGGGTGATTTGGGTAAGTGATTTCTAACCTATTTAGATCAAATTCCATGATTCCAATCTTAAATTCAACCTTAAATTTCGAATTTTGTGGGTAGAAAATGGAAAAAATGGGAAGAACTTCATAGACCAAATTATTGAGTTTTGATTTGGGTGTTTGACCTCTGATTTGAGAGATTCTTATATGGTTAGACTCGCGAGTGAACGAGTGTCCGGAAAATATAATTTTTACCCGATTTCGAGACGTGGGTCCGGGGGACTTTTTGGGCGAATTTCCTAATTTCGTGTATTAGCTATGAATTAATTAGCTATTTTGTTCCCTTGAAGTGATATTTACATTATGCAATCGAATTGAATATATTTGGGCCACCTGGAGTCGGATACTCGTGGCAAGAGCGTGGTATTGAGTTGATTAGCACAGTCAAGGTAAGTGGCTTGCCTAATTCTGTGTTGGGGATTTCCCTTAGGCATTTTTATACTGATTTTACTATGTGGACTTTGTGTACGTGAGGTGACGAGTGCGTACACGGGTCATGGTTGCTAAATTCCCATTTTATCTCCCATGTCATAACTCATTTCATTCCTATATTACTGTTTCATGTTATAACTGATTAGTTAGCATAGGAATGAGCATGCCTACCTGTTTCCATTGAATTCCCCGTATTTGCTACTATTTGTTCCACGCTTAGATAGTTTTACCTTATTCTTGCCTATTGTTATCTTGAATTTTTTAATTACGTCGTACCCGATAGCATTCTGCATCTCATATTTAAATTGGGACTACGGACCGAGATCCAGGAGCTTTCTCCTTGTACTGCACTGCATATTTAAATTGGGACTATGGACTGAGATCTGGGAGCTTTCCCCTTGTACTGCATAGCATATTTAAATTGGGACTACAGACTAAGATCCGGGAGCTTTCTCCCTGTACTGCATTGCATATTTGTTGTTGAGATATATGCTATGCTTAGTCGAGGGCTTTTCTTTATTATTTCTTCCAGTCTTCTTTTAAACTCTGCTTATTTTAACTATTTATATGTCATTGTTCAAACTTATAACTGTCTTATTTTCAAACTCAGTTTATCCTTAACCTGACCTCGTCATTACTTGATTGGGGTTAGGCTTGGCACTTACGGAGTACCGAATGTAGAGTACTCACGCCCTTTCCTGCGCATGTTTCCCCATGTGCAGATCCAGGTACCGGTACGCAGAGTTTTGGCTAGGAGTACTACAGCACTTGCTCAGGAGACCGCGAGGTAATTCTGCCGCGTCCGCAAAATCTCACATGTCCCCATCTACTCTACTATAGGCATAGGAGATAGACACATACACAATTTCCTTATTCCGTTGTATAGAGCTATAGTTGTATAAAGCTTGTGACTTGGTGATATTCCTGGTTTTGGGAGAGTGAAAGTTGTAAATGCCGAGCGGCTTAAGTTTTATAGTTATTGCTACATCTTTACTATTTATTTCTGTGTTGTCTTATTTTTTCCGCATATTTTAGGCTTACCTAGTCATAGGGACTAGGTGTCGTCACGAGCCCGTTTGGAGGGTTAATTCGGGTCGTGACACTTACTTTCCTTTAACAATATCTAACGTAGTAAATGTTTCTTTTAAAATCTTTCTCTTTTAAGAATGTCTTGAATTGTTGGTTTCATCAAACCAAAACTGGTTTCTTAAACCCATTAGATCCTTAACCCGTTTAAACATTTTTCTTAACTTTAAGTAGCTAAGTTAAAAAGAAATCAGTCGATACCAATCACTGCATTATTTTACTTAGTTATAATTTATCACCTAGTTTGCCTATATTTAGTA
This sequence comes from Nicotiana undulata, assembly GCA_005239495.1. NCBI lineage: Eukaryota > Viridiplantae > Streptophyta > Magnoliopsida > Solanales > Solanaceae > Nicotiana > Nicotiana undulata. The sequence goes on from ML249177.1 coordinate 61,127, forward strand.
GAAGACATAAAACTTAGCATACTTTTAATTATGTTTTAATCTAGATAAATTAACCTAAGTTTGATCGGTTAACCGTATTTAATAGAACATATATAGTGCTTAATACCTTCTCTATAAGATTAATTATAACCCTTACTCATAGTCTTAAAGGTTAAATAGGCCATAAACATGTTAACTTTAAGTATTACTTAGCTAACATTGGTGTCTTAATTCACCGTTAAAATAATTAGGTGGCGACTCTTAAATTAATTAAATCTCAGTCTTTCCAATAGGTTATACTCCAATTTGACATGTGTTAAATGGATTATAATATTTCCAACGTCCCTCGGGAATTATATGAGTAATAGATTCACGTCGAGGCTCAGTTGGATGTGTTTCGAGATTTTCACTATGCATGATCTGTTTCTGAGGTCGCCCTCGAAGATGTTCGTGTTAAGGCTCGTGAAGCTCGAGTCGCTTACGGGTATGATCCTGTTACACCTGAGGGCGGTGAGGGGGACAATGACGGCATAGACCGGCTTGAAGAGGATGCCTGGTACGATACTACTTATACTAAGGGAGATGGTGAGGGTGATCGAGGTGGCGAGGACATGGGTGGCCAAGGTGGTGAAGGCACAGAAGATCATGATGGTGGAGATCAGTAGTTTTACTTTTGCCTTGTAACCTTTTGTGTATTTTTGCCGACGTCTTCATGAGCCTTTGTAAAAATGTTTTAGTATGAAATGTCAAATTTGTTTCTTGCATCTCCTTCCTTTCTTGTGATTCACTTTCTATACTTGTATGTTTTTTACTTCTAGTGTTGCATGTTTCTCTCCTTCCTTCGTTGGTGTTTTTTTTAGTTAGACGTGACATTGGAGCCGACTACGCATTGTTTTCTATTTTTTCTATTGAGAAATGACCGAGGACCAATAGGTGTTTGTTTGATCGTAATTGATCGTGACCTATCGTCAAATCGCGGCCGAGGGCCAGTAGATGTTTGTTCGAGCGGGGTCAATCATAACCTTTTATTAGTTTTGCGGCCGAAGGCCGATAGGTGTTTGTTCGAGCAGGATCGATCATAACCTTTTGTTAGTATTGCGGTGAAGGGACGACAGGTGTTTGTTCGAGCGGGGTCAAACATAACCTTTCGTTAGTATTGCGGACGAGGATTGACGAGTATTTGTTCGAGCGGGGTCGATCATAACCTTTTATTAAAGCGTGGCGGAGGGCCGATAGGTGTCTGTCTAAGCGGGGTCGAACGTAGCCTCTCATTAGTATTGTAGCCGGGGGAGATAGGCATTTGTTTGAACGGGGTCGAATGAAACCTTTCATTTGTATGGCAGCCAAGGGACAATAGGTGTTTGTTCGAGCGGGGTCGAACGTTACCTTAGCATGGAGAAGGTGTGATGATAAGCATAAATTTCTTATTGCTTTGACATTTTTTCTCTGGTTACATACTTGGAGAAGTTTGCAGATTTTTAAGTGTTGGTTGACGTTCCAGTCCCAATCTATCTAGTCCCTTCATCTGTTGACCTAGAAAGTATTGAGAGGACGAGAAATGAACTAAAAATCACGACCTTGTATTCACATACTTCGACCCTAAGCTTTCCCTTCATCGCCTCGTTAAAAACCTCCTTGTGAAAACCCTACTGGGAAAAACCCCAAGTGAGGAAAAAAGAGTACGACTAAGTGAGGAAAAAAGAGTACGACTTGGGGGGCACTTTTTCTCTCAGAACTTGATGTATTTGAGGTGGCATATATTCTAGTTGTTTGGTAGTAGATTTCCTTCCATTGTCTCTAGTTGGAATGAACCCTTATTTTTTTGCTGTGATTTTGCACGAATCGTCCCAGTTCGTTCCCAGCTGCCTTCTCGGAGATCTTTGCTCGCTAGAGTTTTGGCATGTAGTACGTAGTCCCTAACTTTAAGCGGCCCGACCTTTGCTTTCGTGTTGTAATAGCGTTCTGCTTGTTGTTTTTGGGAGACCATTCTTATGTAGGCCATATCTCTTTGCTCGTCGGCTTCGTTGAGTTCCTGCCTTCTTCTCTCGTTGTTGCTCGTTCTACTCTCATGGGGGTACCTTAGGCTGGGTTCTCTAACCTCGACTGGTATTACTTCCTCGGTCCTATAGACCAAAGAGTGGGGCGTCTCTCCTATGCTCGTTTTCAAAGTTATTTAATAGGCCCATAGTACTTCTAGTAGTATCTCCGTCCATAGTCCCTTGGCGTCTTCGAGTTTCTTCTTCATGATATTTTGTATTTATTTGTTGGAGGATTCTGCTTGCCCGTTACCTACAGATATGGGGTCGAGAGTATCCTCTTGATATGCCATTTCTCAAAGAATTCAACTGTTTTCTTTCCTGTGAATTGTGGTCCGCTGTCATAGCTGATTTCTTTGGGAAGGTCAAACATGCATATGAAGTTTCTCCATATAAAGGTGATTACCTCCTATTCTCGCACTTGGGTGAATGCTCCTGCTTCCACCCACTTAGAGAAATAGTCAGTTAAAACCAAAAGGAATCGTACATTACCTCGCCCTACTGGGAGGGGACCCACGATGTCCAATACCTATCTGATGAATGGCCAAGGGGATGTGATCAAGCGGAGATATTTTCATGCTTGGTGAATCATTAGGGCATACTTTTGGCATTGCTCGCATCTCGTCATGAAGTCTGTGACATCCTTTTTCATGGTAGGCCAGTAATATCCCGCTCATATGAGGCATCTAACTAGTGCTCGACTGCAGGAGCGAGCCCCGCAATGGCCTTCGTGGAACTGTTCGATGCACTAAGTTTGGTTTGGGCCCAAGAACTTCGCCAGAGGGCCGCCGTAAGTTCTCTTGTATAAGTCCATGTGGATGATACTGTATATGGCTTCTTGCATCCTTAGTTTCTTTGGTATCGTCAGGGAGTGTGCTGTCCAACAAGTATATAATAATACGATTGCTCCAACCCCAAGTTAAGTTTATGGTTCTTACCTCGACTTGGTCTAGTGATGAGTTGAGGAGATATACCATGTTTTTGTCTTTGATCATGATACTTTTGGTAGCTGCGGCTAGTTTGGCGAAGCCATTTGTCTCAGTGTTCTATGCTCGTGGGATTTTGTCGAGTTGGCATTCGTCGAACTCAGGAAGTAGCTTGCAATCTTTGTTCCTTGATTTGGAAAGTCCCTATGACTTGGTTGACTACGAGCTGGGAATCATAGAGAAGTTTCAACCGTTTTGCTCCATATTTGAGTGCTAGTTTTAAACCTGCAATTACGGCCTCATACTCGGCCTCGTTGTTAGTCGTATTTGGGCACATTATGGACTGGCGAATCACTTTTCCTGTTGGTACTTCGAGTATGAGTCCCATCCCGGACCCTGATGTGTTTGAAGTGTCATCAGTGTATAGGACCCAGAGGTCTTGCGTTCGGAGGGAAGTTTGGACGGCCTCCCTTTTGACTTCAGGCATTATTCTTGTGCTAAAGTCGGCGATGGAGTCAGCGAGCACTTGTGACTTTATCGCCTTTCGCGGTTGGTATATGATATCATGCTCACTTACCTCGATGGCCCGTCTAGACAACCTTCCCAATAGCTCGGGTTTGTGCAAAATGCTTTTTAAGGGGAAATTTGTGACGACCGAGATGTGGTGACATTGGCAATATGGTCTAAGTGTGAAGCTACGACTAAAGCCAAAACCAATTTCTCTAGGTGTAGGTACCTTGTCTCGGCGTCGACGGGTATTCTGCTTATGTAATAGATGGCAGATTGCGTACCTTTGTTTTCTCGAATTAAGACTGTGCTTACAACTACCTCGGATATGGCCAAATAGACGAGGAGACGCTCCCCCAGCTCGGGTTTTGAAAGCAAGGGCAACGATGATATGTATGCCTTTAGTCCTCGCAGAGCCTAGACGCACTCGAAAGTCCATTCGAGATCGTTGTCTTTCTTGAGTACGCCAAAGAATTCATGGCACATATCCGACGATCGCGAGATGAAACTTGATAGGGCGACGATGCGACCAGTCAACCTTTGGACCTATCTTTTGGTGGTCAGGAGTTCTGGTATCCCCTCAAAGGATTTGATTTGGTCTAGGTTGACCCCTATCCCTCGTTGTTATACCAGAAAACCTAGGAATTTTCTCTAGGCTACAACGAACGCGCATTTCTCCAGGTTCAGCTTCGTTCCGTACCGTCGGAGTATATTGAAAGTTTCTTTCAGATGATCGATGCGATCTTCTCCCCTTTTGTACTTGACTATCATGTCGTCAATATATACTTCCATTCTTTTTCCAAGTTGATATTTGAACGTCTTTGTTACCAACCTTTGATAAGTATCCCTTGCGTTCTTTAATCCAAAAGGCATGACCCAGTAGCAATATGTTCCTTGGTGGGTGATGAACGTGTTATTTTCTCGATCTTTCTCTTCCACGAGGATCTGATTATATCCTGAGTAAGCGTCCAAGAAACTTAGTAGCTCATGCCCGGCTATTGCGCCGGTGAGTTGGTTGATATGAGGCAACGAGAACGAATTCTTTGGACATGATATTTTCAAATCTATGAAATCCATGCACATCTGCCATTTCCCATTCTTATTCTTAACCATTACCTCGTTGGCAACCCACTTGGGCTACTTCGACTCTATGATGGAACCATTTTCTAACAGTTTTTCCACCTCCTTGCGCACTGTGTCATTAATTGCGGAGTTGAATTTACGCCTGACTTGTTTCACTGGGGATGAAATTGGTCGACGTTTAATTTGTGCGTGGTGATTTCCTTTGGGATGCCTGGCATATCTGCATGGCTGAAAGCAAACAAATTTGTGTTAGCTGTTAAGAATTGACTGAATATACTTGGTTCCTAAAGTTTGCAACCGATATAGGCTTTCTTGTTATAGTTGTTAAGGTCTAATTGGACGAAGTCGGTGTCTTCTATGGTCAATCCTATAGCTTCAACCATGTTGGGGTCTTTGATGTCGTCCTCGTTCTCATCGTGCTCCAACCTTGACCCTGTTGATTGCCATGCCTCTTTTTCTTTGTCTTTTCTTTGTTGGTGGTCGTGTTGTCTAAGGCAATGCGGTAGCATTCCCAGGATGTATGTTGTTCTCCTCATATTATAAATATTCCCCATGGACTTGCGAATTTTATGACTTGGTATAAGTTGGAGGGGATGACTTTCATGGGGTGTATCCACGGTCGTCCCACTATGGCGTTGTACATTGTGTTAGTCCATGATATGGAATGCTGTTTCTAGAGTTATGTCACCGGCCAAAATAGGGAGTGTAGTTTCTCCGGATGTTCGTTCAACTACATTGTTAAAACCAGTTAGCATGATGTAGCGTGGTACTATCTTATCCTCGAGTTTCATTTGGGTAAGTACTCGGGGATGGATAAGTCATGTGCCGCTCCCATAATCTATCATAATGCATTTAACATTGGTATCTAAAATTCATAAAGTAATAACGAGGGCATCATCATGAGGAAACCTCAAACCGTCAGCATCCGACTTATCAAAGATGATACTTTTTTCGAGTTTGTTGTACCGTTCGCGGGTGATAGATCGCTCGAGTTTGTGGCTAGTGGTGAACTTCACGGTGTTAATGGATGCGACGTCTCCGCCTCCAATAATCATGTTGATGGTGTGAGTTGGTGAGGGTGGCTTTGGCGGTCCTTGGTGTTTCTTTCCTCTGGCGAAATCTATTCTTCCCCTATCGCTTACTAGCTCTTTGAGGTGCCCTTGTAGCAACACGTTTACGACTTCCTACCTTAGGGCGATGCAATCTTCAGTTTTATGCCCTCATTCCTGTTGGAACTCACAGAGTGCATCAGACTTTCTGGTGCTTGGGTTCAATCTCATCTTTGGAGGCCACTTCACTTTTGGTTCGAGCTTGTCCAAAGCGTAAACTATCTCTGTAGGTGATACACAAAAATTGTGAGCAGATAACAAGGGAGGAAAACCTCTTTCATTCTGATGAGTTCCTGTCATTGTTCTGGCGGGTCTTTTTCGTAGCGGGGGTAGGGCGCAGCGACCGATCTGACATATGGTTGATGTCGTTCCCTGTTAGATCGCGAAATTACATGATCTCTTCTGGCGTTGTCACTTCGGTCTTTTCTGTATTCAACTTGTATCGAGGTCAGTCGATGAGTTGTGATGATAGGCTATAATCTCGTGTTTTAGTCGTTTATTGCACTTCAATTCACTGCACTTTATTTGTGTTTGAGCTTTAAGTTCGTAGTGTTTTGAAGTTATTGTGTGTTTTATGCCTTGTAGGAGTGATTCTGAGCTATGTAGATGTTGTAGAACTAATTCGAGCTATTTGGAGCTTTGAAGTGTGAGTAAAATCCCAATGGGATTAAGTCGGGATCGTGTTCGGGGGTCGACGACCAAGTCTGGACGTCAAAAATTGAAGTTTTAGCCGTACTCTGAGAAAACCCCACTACTGCGGCGCCACGACTTTCTGATGTCTGTCAAATTGTTAGCTCTTTGGAGTTCCCTACTAATGCCCCGCATGTCACGTCGCTCCATACGGCGCCCCTATGCAATTTTTATAGAGTAAAATTCCTATTTCGGCGAGGAGAAGGTAGTTTTGTCTAGGACCGACCCTACTTGGTATAAATACATGAAAAAATGTTACTTGCTGGAGTTTGGACACATATTCGACCTAAGGAGGCTAAGGAGGAGTTGGAAGAACACGGGAACAAGGATTTCATCATTCCTTCCTCACTCAAGACCTGAGTTTGGATTAAACTTATGTTTTCCTACACTTTAATTTTATTTGTGATGAATTTCTCCTTATATATGGAGTAGTTCTTTTTAGGGTTTGATGGATTTGGTGTATTGATGTTTGTTTCTGGATTATAACTCTAGTTTTATGTATTGAAGCATTTTGGATGACTTAATTGTTGCATCTATATTCGCTTGTTCATGTAATCGAGAGAGGCATAACTTGTGATATCTTTGCGTTATATTGTTAGTTGAGTTCATAGATTCTTCTAAGTAATCGAAAGAGGCTAGTTGAATCATTGATGAAACATAGTTAGGAGAATAATAGAAAGATGTTTTCCTAAAGACCAATCCACTACGCATTCTTGCATATCTTCACGTGCTTAAATTGGTTCATTTTGTGAGGTTAACACTTAATCGAGAGAGGAGTTTTTGCCTAACTTTTGAACTAATAATTGACTGAATTCGAGAGACTCACTTGAACATTAGAAGTAAATTATCTAGATTTAGATCCCAAACAATTAACTTGCACATATCCTATCAAAACCCTATCTTCTCGCATTGATAACCTTCTTTGCATATTCCTTGTTTCGATCATCATTAGTCAATAGCTTTAGATTCTTAGTTAACTTTAGTTAGAAATCTTATAAATCTCAAATGTCGATCATCTTTGATAGAAACCAAGCTAGAAACTACAATAATACTGTTTAAATTCAATACCCGTGGATACGATATTATACTAAACTATACTCCCTCCGTTCCAATTTATGTGAACCTGTTTGACTGGGCACGGAGTTTAAGAAAACATGAAGACTTTTGGAATTTGTGGTCCTAAACAATTCAAAAAGGGGCCCAAAGTATTTGTGTGGCTATAAAAGCTTCTCATTAAGGGTAGAATTGTAAGTTTACCCAAATTATTTCCAAATTTAGAAAGGGGTCATTCTTTTTGGAACGGACCAAAAAAGAAATAGGTTCACATAAACTGGAACGGAGGGAGTATTTGATTAGCGAGCAGAATTTAAGTGTGTGTTTTGCGCTCGTCAAATTTTGGTTGTTGCTGGGGATTGGCAATCAATAGTGTTTAAAATAGCTTGTAGTGTTAATCAAGGATTTTTTTTTCTATTTTTTTCTATTTTTTCTTTTTATGTTTCGTGTTCTTTGACTATGTGCAAGTTACATGTTAAGATTGGTGCATGACTCGAGATTCTACGAAAGAAGTGATACCATACAAGCTAGAGATAGAAAACCAACTGCGACAGCTGAGGAAGGAATGAAATCTCACCGAGACGTTAGAATAGGTTGGGCAATCCTCAACCAAACAACTTATGGCTGGACACGGTGATGATAATGTAGATTTGGCTGCATGAGATGTAGCCAACAACGAGCAAAAGCTGCACGGGATGCTGAGGAAGCAGATATTAGAGAAGCGCGGATTATCTATGAAGAAGAGATGGGTCGAAGAATTGATCAAAATCAACCCTTGGCTGAAGACAAGTTCAGATATATAGCTCCCATGCTTGGGAGATCACTAGGAGATTATGCTAGACAAGTTTATAATCAAGTGTTAGACCACCTCCAATTGCAGCGAACAATTTCGAATTGAAGCAAGGGTTGCCTCAAACCCTTCAGAACTATTGTGTCTTAAAAGGGAAGATGAATGAAGATCCAAATACACATCTAATAGACTTCGAGGAGATTATGAACACCTTCCAATAAAATGGTGTGTCACAATATGAAGTATACTTAAGTGAATTCCCATTCACACTCAAAGATGATGCAAAGCAGTGGCGTTGAAGCTTACCCACAGGATCTGTTATAACATGGGAGGAGATGACTAGAAAATCCCTTGATAAATATTTCTCCTCGGCTAAAACGAGCAGTTTAGAAGAGAAATCCATAACTTCTACCAGAAAGAGAATGAAACTGTTTTTGAAGCATGGGAGAGGTTTAAGGATATTGTTAGAAAGTGTTAACATAGTGGAATTGAACTCTGGATGCAACTCCAGGACTTTTGGGATGGATTGACATCTGCCTTGCATAGAATATTGAGCAATGCAGTTGGAGGCCCTTTGATGAAGAAGACTCCAAAAGAGATAGTTACAATTCTTGATGAGTGATATGAAGATGCAAATTAGTGGCCCTCTGAGAGTGCTGAAAGAAGAAGATCAACTGGTGTTCACCAAGTTGATTCTAATACATCTATGCAGGTAAAACTTGATGTTATGGATAAAGAAATAAGGAACCTGACCTTAGCCTCGATACAAGGTGAGCCTCATGTAGCCTGTGATATATGTGAAAGAGGACACCTACTCATAAGTGTCAAGCTTCGATTGAGGAAGTAAATGATGTGGTAAATTACAACTTTAATGCAATAGATCAAAAGCACCCCGATTTTTCATGGAGTTCACCTAGGGGTACCGCAAATGCATGGAAATAAAACAACCCCAGATTTCAAGGATAAGGTGCTCCTGGTTTTATGAATCAACTGAGGCAGCAGTTTTAGGCTCAACAGCCCAATCAGCCTGGTCTAGAAGATCTCATGAAGGCCTTCATGTGAAAATTGATGAAAGCTTTGAAGTACATGGGGCAGCAATTCGAAATTTGGAGAAGCAAGTGGGACAGATTGTAACAATATTATCTGAGAGGGTTCCATGCGCTCTTTCTGTTGATACTAAAAGAAATTCCAAAGAAACAATAAATGTTGTAACCTTGAGAAATGGGAAAGTATTGGAAGACCCCACCTCGTTTCAAAAAGATGTGAGACTTGAAAAAGAAAGTGGGGAGCAACTGAAAAGTGATGAGGACAAGAAGAAAGGCCCAATGAAAACTGAGAAAAAGAAGAAAGAAGAAAAATTGAGAAGGGAGGAACATTATGAGAGCAAGCATATGCCTACGCTATCTTTCCCTCAAAAGTTATGTAGAGAAAAGCTGGACAAGCAGTTTGAGAGATTTCTGCATATGCTAAAACAGGTTCATGTAAACTTACCATTCATAGAAGTGCTCTCACAAATGCCTTCTTACGCCAAGTTCTTGAAGGAGATCCTTACAAAGAAGAGGAGGATAGAAGAGACCTCAGTGGTCAAGCTCGCAGAGCATTGCAGCACAATATTGCAAAATAAACTCCCACAAAAATATAGAGATCCGGGGAGTTTTACTATATCTTAATCTTTAGGCTCTATTAATTTTGATAAGTCTTTGTGATTCTGGTGCCTCAATTAATTTAATGCCTCTATCCAATTACAGAAAACTAGAGAAAAAGATCGGAGAAATAAGGTCTGCACCAATATCTTTGCAACTGGCAGACCAAACGATTTTGATACCCGAGGGGATAGTGGAAGATGTGTTAGTTCGGGTGGATAAGTTCGTATTTCCTGTGGATTTTATAGTGGTGAAAATGGAGGAAAATAAGGAGGTCCCCTCATCCTAGGAAGACTATTCTAAGAAACGGGTAGAGCGATATTGGATATACAGGAGAGAAAACTCATGCTTAGAGTGGGAGGAAACTGTGACGTTTAAGATGGATGTAGAAAATGGGTTGCAAAATAGGAAACCAGCTGCAAGTGTTGAGTGGAAAATGAAGGGCTCGACATAGAAGGTTGCGGTGAGTGAGAAATATAAGTGTGGGGTGTACCCCAAAAAGACTGAGAATAAGTTGTTTGCATGGATGTGTGCATTAGTTCGGGCACGGGGAATGGAGCCTGACTTCGACTCAGACCCCGACTAGATGTTTAGGGAAGTTTCCTCTACCTTTTTTAACTGTGTGTCATGGGAACATTCCACAACTTAAAATGTGGGTCGGGGGATATGTTGCATGTATATTAGTATTAGTTTTTGTTTTGTTAGTTTTAGTAGTTAGAGATAGAAAACAAAATTGGAAAAAATATTTAAAAATATTTAAAAATGTTGATTTTTCCCGACGATGGATATCACCCGATAGGTCTCTTGAGGGATTAAAGTCAAAAAAAATGACAAAAATATTTTCTTTTTTAGGTAGTGTAATAATTTTCCTTGGTTTTTTTTTTTTTATGTCATGGTCCTTTTCCAAGGATTTTGTTTGAAGCGGGTGTAGTTAGTTTTTATTTTTTCTTTTAAGATAGGAAACCTTGTGCTATGAATTGAATTGAAGGAAATATCTCTTAACTTTACTGTGCTTTGATAATAGTAAGTGTTTTAGTTGTGACGCTCAGGCTCATATTTTTACTCTTATATAAGTACCTTAAATTGTATGATCTTAACTTTACTTAACTGCTTTGACTAAAGTGTCTGGATAGTCCATTCCTGAGTGAGTTATGCGCCATGTGTGTGTGAGGTTTTTTGTTATTCTGTGCATTGCATTTGATGTCTAGAGCTTGCCCCGTGTATTTGCAAAGCGAAATAGTAGTTTTAGTCAGTCTTCGAAGTGATATAAGCATTTCTTTGTTGAGACAGATATATGCTTTTACCCACCTAATTGTTATGTATCTTAGTTAACCCCTTTGAGCATGTAATCATGTTTCTTTAGCAATCACATTACTTACCCATTTGTTTGAATTGACCATCTATTTGAATCGTGTACCTCTCGTGAGCACTTGAAGTGTGGGGTGGTTAGGTTGGCGTTTGAGTGAAACTATTGAAATAAGGAGAAATGTGCAATGTTTTGAAAAATAAGAGTCACTTGAACTGAAAAAGAAAAAAAAATTAAGTGTATGATTATGAAAAATGTCCCTTGATAGTGGCAACTCTTGATGTGATTGTGCTTAAAGAAGCAGGGAATTAATGTATATTGATGTGAAGGTGGAGTTTGGTTTGACATAAGTGTGGGGTTTCAAATGGTTAATTTTATGTATTAAAGTGTTTAGGGAGGTGTAGTCACTCTTATATTTGAATGTATCATACCCATCTCGAAGCCTACATTACAACTAAATAAAGTCCTACTTGATCCTTGACTGAATGAGCTCAATTAGTAGAGACACTACGGGCAAGCTTATCGTACGTCTTTTGTGGCATATGAATGTTGTTTCTGAGAGTGAGAAAATTCTTTCTAACTGGAGTTCCTAATTGTTCTTAATTTCGATTGTGTGTGGAACTACTCTCTGTTGTTATATGAAGGCACTTGATTCATGAAGGAGAGGTAATGTCATGACCTTTGTGTTAGAGTAAGTGAGCGGGTTGGGGAAAATACATGGTGCTTTTGAGTCAAATCTTGAGGCCAGGATGTTACGATATCGTGCAATCAGTTTTAAATATTCTTGGTGTAATGAGTTATGAGAGTTGTTGAAAATGGTCGTGTCTATGTGAAGTGTAGTTTGATTGCTCAAGGACGAGAAATGGTTTAAGTGGTGGTGTTGATAGTAGGCTATAATCTCATGTTTTAGTTGCTTATTGCACTCTAATTCACTGCACTTTATTTGTGTTTGAGCTTTAAGTTGGTAGTGTTTTGCACTTATTGTGTGTTTTATGCCTTGTAGGAGTGATTTCGAGCTATGTAGATATTGTGAAACGGATTCGCGCTATTTGGAGTTTTGAAGTCTGAGTAAAAGCCCAAGGGATTAAGTCGAGATCGTGTTCGGGGGTCGACCACTAAGTCTGGACGTCAAAAATTGAAGTTTGAGTCGTACTCTAAGAAAACCCCACTGCCACGGTGTCGCGGCTGCCCATTTCCAGTTGTCTGCCAAATTGTTAGCTTTCTGGATTTCCCCACTAATGCCCCGCATGGAATGTCTCCACATGCGGGGCCTGTGTAATTTTTATAGAGTTAAATTCCTATTTCGGCTTGGAGAAGGTGGTTTCGTCTGCGCCCGACCCTACTTAGAATAAATACATAAAAAACATTATTTTTGTGGACTTTGAACACATATTCGACCTAAGGATTCTAAGTAGGAGTTGGAAGAACACAAGCATAAGGATTTCATCATTCCTTCCTCACTCAAGACCTGAGTTTGGATTGAACTTATATTTTCCTATACTTTAATTTTATTTGTGATGAATTTCTCCATATCAATGGAGTAGTTCCTTTTAGGGTTTGATGTATTTGGTGTATTAATGATTGTTTCTGGATTATAACTCTAGTTTTATGTATTGAAGTGTTTTTGGATGATTTAATTGTTGCATTTATATTCACTTGTTCATGTGACCGAGAGAGGCATAACTTGTGATATCTTTGCATTATATTATTGGGTGAGTCCATTGATTCTTCTAAGTAATCGAAAGAGGCTAGTTGAATCATCGATTAAACCTAGTTAGAGAACAATCGAAATAGGTTTTCCTAAAGACCAATCCACTATACATTCTTGCATATCTTCACGTGTTTAAGTTTGTTCATCTTGTGAGTTTAAGACTTAATCAAGCGAGGAGTTTTAGCCTAAAATTTGAAATAATAATTGAGTGAATTCGAGAGACTCACTTGAACATTAGAAATGAATTATCTAGAGTTAGATCCCAAACAGTTATCTTGCACTTATCCTATCAAAACCCTATCTTCTCCTATTGATAACCTTCTTTGAGTATTCCTTGTTTTGATTGTCATTAGCCAATAACTTTAGATTCTTAGTTAATTTTAGTTATAAATCTCAACTATTGATCATCTTGGATAACAACCAAGCTAGAAACTATGAGAATATTATTTAAATTTAATCCTTGTGGATACGATATTATACTATACTATATTTGATTAGCGAGCAGAATATAAATGTGTGTTTTGCGCTCGTCAAGTTGGCATGTTGAGGTTGTCCTCATCTTCTTGGACCTCGGTACAATAAGCATTGTGGATTTTGTCCCAAATGGTTGAGGGATACTTCATCAATCGATTCAATAGTTTCCTAGTTTCTCTTGAACCATCTCTACTCAGCATGTTCTGAAAGATACGTTTGGTAGAGTCATCCTTACTCGGTTGAATCGAGCAAGAAAGCACCTTAGTCCCTCTCCGATGGAGTTCTTAATAGCAAATATTTCGTTCACTCTCGCCTCGGCCTTCTTGATTCTGGCACGGGCCGTTATGAACTTTTCGGTCATTTCTTCAAATATTTCTATGGAGTGTGCTGGTAGTTGTGAATACCATGTTAATGCCCCTCCTGTAAGGGTTTCGCCAAACTTCTTCAGCAAAATGGAGGACACTTGTTCTTTGGCAAGATCATTGCCTTTCACGGCAGTGACGTAATGGGTCACTCGTTCTTTTGAAGGTTTTTGGTATGGTATGCGGGGTTGCATCATCATTGTACGGCTGCTACACGAACCGGCTGGCGTCCCTTTTTGGCAGCAGCTTAGGAACGCTCGGTATCTTATCAACCCGTTCTTGGTGTTCCTTCATCTGGTCTTGGAGCGCCCTTTTTCATTATCCATTTTTTCCATCCTTTTTAGAATGGTTGGGAGGTCATTGTCACCTGCACTATTAATGACATTATGAGTTATACATGTCGTTCGAGGGAGGGGTTGGTTGCACTTCTCGTCTGTTTGTTGTATCGTGCAAGTCCTTGCGGTTTCTGCAATCGTGCCTGGAGCGGGTTTGTTGAGGACGCATGTTAGCGTGTCAGTTAGCCACACCTCAAGGAGTTTCTTCACAGCTGGGGGCATCCGTTTCTCTACAAATGTGGAGGCTCCTTTACCACGGGGTTTTGTTATGCTACAGTGTGGGGGAGGTGATCCATCTCGCCTAGGGGACACACTGGGCGTCGTGTCTTCACCTGTCGTTTCACAACTTTCGTTGATGACATTCATGAGGTTGGTTGGGAAGTCACTTGTTATTCTCACCTTTTCTTCTCTGTTACATGCCATGTAGGGTTTTGCACACACAAAGAGAGGAGATCTTGGATTTTTTACGTTACTGACCTGCCTTAGTTGTAGATCTAGAGGAAACTAAAAAATTAACTAAGAAATCGTCACAGATGACGCCAAATTGTTTGACCAAAAAGTATATATCTTGGTTCAAATAATTAAATTTATGTAAATAAGGGTTAATCTTAGCTAACAATACAATAATAATAAACAGCAATAAATGGCATTCAAGTAAATAAGAGGAATGATTCATCCAATAAAGGATGGAATAAGTGGATCTTTCTCCTGACAGTGAATGATAGACGGATTCTTGAATATTCGAATTATTCTTGGATATGATGGAAAAGTATCGACAAGAATCCTAGAGAAAAAGGTGATGTTTGTATGCTAGTAGTGAGAGCCGAATCTTTTAGTCAAAGTGTCTTCGTTACAATGAATATCACATGTCCCATATCATTGTCTCTTTTTTTCTATTTATATGGGACATGTTACTAGGAAACCCTAATAGTACAAGTGCATAGAATATCCACTAGAATATTCTCGTTTATATCCTATCTTAAGAACTAGATGTTACAGCTCTATCAAGGGCACTTATTTGACTCCGGCCCTTATTGACATCTTTGACTCCGGCCCTCGTCGACTCCTCGACCACGGACTTTGCTGCATCTATGGACATCTCGACTAACGACGATTAGGGAACTCTTCCTTAGTATTATCTAGGCTTAAATATTCTAAAAGCAGATTTTGAACCATACAAGAAATCCCCTCTATACTCCTCAAGCATACTTTTTTTGGGTATGTACAGGAATTCGTTGTTTGTTTGCTCTTCATTTCTGATATATCAAAATCATCTGTATATTTCAGCTGCGCAGTTGATCTATTCACATTGACATTTCAAGTTGAGCATCTATTATACCTACTGTACTGTCAAATTGCCACCTAGTATGGCAGAGCATGCAAATATTAGTCTTGCAATTGTAGCTATAGTTAAATAATTATTACTACAATCATTTTAAAACACTTATTTTCGTTCTGTTTTTTATTTATTTCAAAACTATATTAACGGGAGAAAAATGCATAAAACACCAAAAACTAAAGGGCAAGTTATACATTTGACCAATCAGCCAAAAATAATAACATCTGCTAAAAAATAGGTATAAAACACATTAATATACAATATATATATATATATATATATATATATATATATATATATATATATATATATATATATATATATATTTTGTCATCTATTAATTTTTAGAGTGGCTATACCGTGTAAATTTTCCAAAACTCTAAAAGCAATAAAAAGAATTTTCTGCTAGCGTAGTATCCAGATTCTGCAGAAGCTTATTATCTACGAGCCTGGAAGAAGCTCAATCAAAATTTCAGGTTCTAGATACGAAAAAAGGTTAACCATCCCACATAGAATTATGGGAGAAATCCAAAAATAACCAAATTTACAAGTGATCATTCAAAAATAGCCACAGTTTCAAAAGTAATCAAAATTTAGCCACTTTTCATGTAAAAATAAACGAAAACACTGTTCGAAATCCGGAAAATACTCTAGCATAATATATTAAAATTCCAATATAATATACTGGAGTTCCAGCATAATATAGTGGTCCAACATAATATGATGAAAGTTCATACACAGGTGCTCCAATCTCCAGTATATTATGCTGGAACTTTCCACGTGTTGGAGTTCCAACATAATATGTTCATCGATCTCCAGTATATTATGTTGGAACTTTCCGTGTTGCAACAAAATAGTGGATATTTTTCAATGATTTTGCAAACGCGGGCTAATTTTGAATAACCAGTCCGAAAACTGGCTAGCCCGTGCTATTTTTACAAGAATAATTAAAAGGAAGTGCAGTAATAAACACGTAATCCCATTAAAGTTACACTTTCACAAGAAACCTTCTGCTTTCTAAGTCGATATTATAGAACTTCTGAATCCAAATGAAACTTCAAGCCCTTATTACAACTTCACAATGAATTCAACCAGAATTGTTAGAATGTACATGTTTCTTGAGAAATTTCAACCCTTTCTGTTTCAAGTTGAATTACGTCCTCTCATCCTCGAACAGAAGAGAAAATGCTTGGCTGAGCTCTATCAAATCCAATTCCCAGAAAACTGCCAAAGAAGTATCCAGTTGACTGGCTGCCTTTATTATACATACCAAACAAGGTAACAGCTAACAGGATCATCACCAAAAAAGAAAAATTCAATGGTTACTCCAGCTAAATATATCCTTTTCATGGTTGACCTAAAAGAAATGAACAAAAGTAGCCCGTTTTACAACAATGCTGCTCAATAGTGATGTACCGTTCAACGAAGATTATTCCCGGATCAAGAAAGGCATAACTACTTTTACTTGGATTGCAACAAAAATGAAAAGTAAGTGTCGCAATCACTGACAATATCAACATGTTAGTCATCAAAACGCCATTCTCGAGCAATTTTCTGTAGGCAGCAAATAAACTGAACCTTGATGCTATAATAATCATGGTTTCAAGTTATGCTGATAGTGGTGGCATAAGATTGCAGTAAGGTTAGTGCTTGCTCTGTTATAGCTCTATTCCTAGCATGCTTAACCCAGTCATCAACAACTCCCGCCGCCTGAGTGCCCTTTAAACCCTTCTCAAGTGCATCAGCAGCTTCTGATAGTTTCCCCTGAGCCAAGAAACTTTCAACTCTGTTTATGAGGGATTCAACTCCATCGCCAGACTGGTCAGCCTCCTTAACCTGAAACCAGTACACAAAATTATCTTAT
Source organism: Nicotiana undulata (assembly GCA_005239495.1). Lineage (NCBI taxonomy): Eukaryota > Viridiplantae > Streptophyta > Magnoliopsida > Solanales > Solanaceae > Nicotiana > Nicotiana undulata. The sequence continues at coordinate 78,334 of ML249177.1, forward strand.
ATGAATTTAATAAACTTCAATAATCAGACTAGTTAAACTCAAAGGAGGGTACAGCAAAGAAACCTTTAACCAGGAAGCAACACTAGCCAAAGAATGTGTCAATATCCCTCCACCACCTGGAGGAATCAGGCTAAAGTGACGAAGTGTCCCCTTTAATGTATCAAACTGTTAAAATGAGAAGTAATTAGACACGGAACCATCCAGGTTGTGCTCATGGTAGAAATATCAGCAACAAATTGTAACAGCAAATAAAAGATCTGCAGAATTCAATGTAAGAGCTACAAATTCCAATAAAGAAAAAACCTGCTCTATTTACTACCCCCACCCCTCCACCCC
>ML249177.1:78952-122816 GCA_005239495.1 Nicotiana undulata
CCCCCACCCCCACCCCACCCCACACACACACACACATACACACACACAAAAAAAGCATTTTAGGCGCAAGGACAGAAAGAAACAGATTTGGATACTTTCCAGCAGAAACCTAAGTTTCAATTCTTGAGGAACAAGTCAACTGTTGACATGCTAATTAAATGATCAAAAAGACAAAAAGAATACTCGGATAATTTAAACAGTGACCAAACCTCCTCGATCACAGTCATGCATATTGTTTAAGAGAGAAGATTCAACCAGGTCATGAAATTAGGAACCAGAAAAAGATCCATCGAGCTTGCAGAAGAATATCAACTGTATAGGGGAAATTCTAGGATATTTTTGACAGCACTGCATCTTCTTTCTCAAACATTAGGGAAAATCTTATAACTTTAAATTTGATAGCAAACAACGTGAAATCCCATTTTGTGACAATAGTCCTTCCGAAGAAATGATCTCAACTAATGGTCCAATGACTTCTATTGTAAGGCTTTCAATTCTTGAAGCATAAATTAATTCAAACTCTGATATACCATGGTAGGACAACAATAACTATACTGTAGTGAAGCACTCAGAAACACCTTAAGATCAAAAAGTCTATCCAAGAGTTTAGGTGCACCCATGAGGTCCCTATAGGTATACAAGATTGGGTGTCGCTCGTGAAAATCATATCATTTTGTAAGGTTGTCTTTTTGGTATACTTGTTGTAATGGGTTATTTTCTGCCCATAGTTTATAAAATCTTGTTACTTGGTAAAAAAAGGAAATGTTCTACACTAAATCACAGTACAATGCATAATATCACAGTGCTTCAGACACTTGCCTTATGATTCAGTTGTAACACAGTATCTGAACCGTATCTCCGTGTTTCCTCAGGAAGAGATGATAGAACCAATTCCAGCAGTGAGTTGTTATCTATTCCTTCAAGAGAAGTGTGAAGAACTTCTATTTCTTTTTGAATTGGTAAACCCCTCGACAGTGCATCTTCCAGAGCAAGCACCCCCTGCAACAATAAACAATCAAAGGATCGCAATAGCTTGTAGCCTTATACAGGGTTTAGCTAATATATGAGTGAGCAGGTGAACATTGTTAGTACCCATTTTTTTCCTTCAAATACCCTCGCTAACACTTAAAAGAAAGGGATACTTAAGCAGTTGGCCTGACAATACAGAATTAAAGACATTAACTGGTTAAACAGCTCAACAAACAAAGACCAAATCAGTGTCCACCCCCCCGTTCTTCCTCATCAACAACCACTGAGCTATTATTCTGGTTGGATGCATTACGATTCTTGTATTTTAGATGGATAATCTGTGTATTATTCCAAAAGTTATTTGCTTTTATTGAAAATATGGTTTTAGCCTCCCCTTTTCTGTTCTTTTTTAGTAAGGTAATATCAATATGGTTTTAACTTTCAACGTCAGAATGAGTAATATATCACCTTACAATCTAATAGCCTGTTTGGCCAAGCTTTTTTTTTGGGCCAAAAGTGCTTTTTTGGGCCAAAAGTGCTTTTTTGGGCCAAAAATTGAAGTGTTTGGCCAAGCTTTTGGATGGAAAAAAAGTGCTTTTGAGGAGAAGCAGAAGCAGTTTTGGAGAAGCAGAAAAAAGTAGTTGCTCTCCAAAAGCACTTTTCTGAGAAGCACTTTTGAGAAAAATACACTTAGAAGCAGTTTTCAAAAGCTTAGCGAAACAGTAATTACTGCTTAAAAGTGCTTTTCAAATTAATTAGCCAAACACAAACTACTTCTCACCAAAAGCACTTTTTTTAAAAGTAATTTTGAGAAAAGCACTTCTCAAAATAAGCTGATTTTAGAAGCTTGGCCAAACGGGCTATAAACTTCTTTCTCTTAATATACAAACTTTGATACACTCTCTCTCTCTCTCACACACACAAAAAAAAAACTAGTCCCTTCCAAATTTCAACACCACCAATTTAAAGAAATTAGAGACCGAAGATGAAATGTTGAAGAGCAGTGGTTATTATTATTAAGAGCCCATTTGGCCAAGCTGCCAAAAACTGCTTATTTTGAAATGTGCTTTTGTTCAAAAGTTCGTTTTGAAAAAGTACTTTTGCAAAATAGGAGTTTGTGTTTGGCCAATTCGTTTGAGTAGTGCTTTTTGAAGCTCATTATGTTTGGTCAATCTTTTAAAAAAAACTTTTTAAGTATCAAATTACGAAAAATGATAGTAAAGATTTAATTTGCAATTAGTTTTATTTAGAAAAGAAAATAAATTTAAGTATTTATTATCAAAGAATTCAATTAAAATACAAAACGTAAAGTAAAAATATAATTTAAAAATTCCAGTCAATACAAAATATAGTTATTCCAAAACAATAACATCGAGTGTTTGGATTACGTATTGTTTACATGATAATTTAAATATTTTAAAATACATCATTCAATATAAATTTTTAAAACCTACTCTTAGGAATAGGAGAAAAAGAATAAAGATTTGATTAAAATAAAAAAGAGAAGAAATGTATAGTAGAAATAAAAAGAAAAAGGAAAAGGAAAGAAAAATGTTAACGGGGATAATTTGGAAAATATAAATTTATCGTGAGGTTATTTTTGTCATGAATAAATTAATTTTCTGCTTCTGCTTCTTGGGAGAAGCTAGAATTTGTAGTTTTTCCCCAGAACAGAAAAACTACTTATAATGCTCAAAAGTACTTTTTCATTTTGGCCAAACACCTTAAATTTTTCAAAAAGTACTTTTTTGTACTTTTTTTACCAAAAAAAAAAGTACTTTTAGCCTCTCATAAGCTTGGCCAAACAGGCTCTAAAAGGTGACATTCAACCAATATTAGAGTCTATAACTAATCTTCTTACCAGGGCATGGGCAAAGCGAGTCCAGTAGCACCAACCTCAATCATGCAATGATTAGTACACAGAAGTGAACTGAAAATCAGCTGAGGAAGGATGGAATGGATGTTATCAAGTATTAAAATGGTTGATTTATGGCTTTCAACTTCCGAGGTGTTTCTAGTTGAGTTGAAATTGATCGTCTGAAAATTCCAATTGAACTTAAAAGTTTGCTTTAGACTTTTTGGACATGATACCAGATGTTCCCAAATTCCTAGCAGGGCAGTCATATACATAAGGAAAGGACTACCAGTAAGAGGTCTTGCAGTGGCGTCATATATGTGGAGAGGGAAATGTAGCAAACCCATATACACTAACATATGTGCAGATGGAAATATAGCAACCATATACGATAACATTCTGTTAGTAGTTCAACAATACTCTGGATTAAGGATGTAATTTCATCCCTGATGGCGAGATTCTTCTTCAGAATGAGGGAATTCATTTATATATTGCGTAACGCCGGATAAAAGACACTTTTTAAAAAGGAGGGAGAATTGAAAAATAAAAAGAAAAGCGCAGAGGTAGATACGTTACCAGGGCAAGCTTGTGAACAGAATGACTCTGGCGAGCCTCTTCAGACCGTGCATAAAATGCCATGCACAGAGCATTTATCTGCAAAACAATAACAATTCAAATCAAATCAAATCAAATCAGCCATAGAAAATGTCAAGCACTTAGACAAACGAACTATGGAGAAACACTCTAGAGAATAGTGTTTTAAGATAAGTAGACGTACGAACATATACACTGCAAATTTAGCTAGCATAAGAAGATATCTAGGTTAATGCTCAGAATGGTATAAATGAAGATGCAACACATAAAATTGAAAAGATTGTTTGGAAAAGCGGAATGTTGCTGGAGTGTTCTGCGGTAGGAGGATACCTACCAAAGAAAGACAAGTTCTATAGAACGGTTCTAAGAATAGCAATGTTATGTGGGAGTGCATCTTGGGCTTTCTCAGGGTAAAATATTGGGCCTCTAATGCCAACATATTCACAAGATGAGCATCACACAGATGCATATGTCAAGATGAATACGCACTCACACCATGTTAGAGAATAAAAAATCATAACATCTCACAGAAAGTGCAAGTAACACAGGATAAGATAAGAGAAGATCACATGAGATTGTTTGGATATGTCCTACGTAAATCACCAAATGCACCGACTTGTAAGTATGACACCATGAAGTTTTTTTTTCGAGTGACACCATCATAATTTAAGGTGTAAAAAGGAGGATGAGGGAGACCTAAAGATATATGGAAGTTATTTTCTAAGGACCGACAAATTCTCCATACAACTTAGCAAAAATTAGATGGAAGCAAAAGCCAATGTAGGTGACACCAACTAGTTAGGATTAAAGCTTGCAAGGTTGGTTCACTTGCAACAAGTCCATAGTTCGGTAGGAGCTATTTTAGTATGGTTAGAGATTCTTATGTCAGTAGTATGTAGAGAAAGTCTAGAGTTAGAACCCCGAACTATTGAGTATTGGTATGAACAGTTCTTAACGGAACAATATACAAAGATGATTCATATAGATTGAGGCGTAATTTTTATTGTTGTGGTAAAGGATTATCATATAGACCTTTCAGCAGACATTCAGCATTAGGGTAATTATGCAATTTACCTTTATTGCAAGTGATAAGATTCCTACTGGGGAGAAGGAAGAAACATACGTTAAGCAGCCCATAAACGTCGAATGCTAAATAACGTGACAAAGAATGTAATTTGTTCTCGCACCAAATGTACAAGGCATCTCCTGCCTTAAACATTATTTAACTTACAGTCATGTGAAATCTAATCCCATAGCCAAAGCAAGAAATGAACCCATACATAGAGCAATACAGACTCATGAAAAAAAAAATGGAAGGAATAACTGCAGCCAATTACATCAGTTATTTCCCAGTGCACATCAGACAAAGATTGTACTTGTATCTGACAAACAAAAATGAATCAAAACGAGAGCTTTGTCCGCTGACAATACTTTACTGAAGCAATCACGATGGAGTAAGTTTTTTCCGTTTAGCACAAAACTAGATGCAGGTGTTGGTCTAAACAGAACTTAGGATAGCAAGTTATCTGGTTTCATTAACTGTGGTCCAAAATCTCCTCGATAGATGTTTCAAGGCAGTGAAAGTTTTTAACACTCAGTTGAACTGAATGTGCATAACAAAGATTGGTGTAAAATCAAATGAAAAGAGTAACTTCTATATGTGGAAAATTAATATCAGCAAGAAACTGTACATGGAGATTGGCTTCAGCCATTTTTTCAAGTTGAGATGCTTTCTCACTTGCAATAGCTGCATCCAATTCTGCTTTACCTAACTCCTGAGCTTTTTTCAGCTTTAGTTCTGCTTCAGCTTCCTGCAATTACGAATCTCCATAAGTCTGCTGGACAGAATATATATTCTTAAGAGAGTTGGCAAACACTTTCAACATCAAATAGCACCTTTTCCTCGAGCTCCATCTTATATTCTTCTTCCAATTTTTCTTGAAGTGATTTCAAAGCTGCGATGGCTTTTGCTCTTTCTTTTTTCAGTTCCTAATGAAGTGGTCCATCATTAATCAGTTCAACAAAAAGATTAAGATCATGAAAAGGCAATGATAAATCATCAACCAAGATGACCATTCATGCACGTGATCCTAAAAAAAGTGAATAGTTGAAAACAGAACAGAAGATATGACGCACTGCAGCAGCGTATATGAGGGTAAAATATGAAATCAGAAACAAATGTGCTACAACCTTATCCAGTAAAGCCTCTCGTTCAGCATACATTAGTTCCCTGGCCCTGGCATCTTTAAGTTCCTTTTCATATTTCTCCTAAATCAGGTGAGCAGAAAAAGTTTTAATAATAATAATAATAATAACAACAATGATAAGCAGCAACACTGTTAGAAAGCAAGTCATGCGGAAGAAATAACACAAATCTTAAAGAGTAAAGCATCACAATAACGTTACATCCTGTTTTCAAATTTGTTCTGAATTCCCAAAGGTCTCACACCTTCATATATTTCCTTTCTTCAGCAAATAAACGAGCATCTATCTCTGCTTGTCTTCTCTCAGCTTCATGAAGCGCTTGTAAGAAATCAAGCACCAATTTTCCATCCTTTGATATATAGGCATCACCCAGACCTTCAATAACCTTCAAAGTCATAACACAGAGGTTAAGGAAAACCAAATAGGAGATTCTCTCTCTCTCTCTCATCCTTGTCTAATCCTTCTTGCTTTTTTCTTGGGGGGGGGGGGGGGGGGGGGGGGGGAGGGGGGGGCATGACGAAGGAGAATATACCTTATGCTCGTCAGAGGACGCTGTAGTGGTAGCTTCACTATCTCTTAAACAGTATTGATCAAGGAGGGAATTAGGTTTTTCATCATGATGATGAGCATCCTTCAAAAAATAGTTTTTTAGAGAACCATGACAAAAACTTGTAATTCACAAGTTAAAAGTGTTAGCACAAGTTGCTTTATACCTCCATCTTGGCTTGACTGGTTACATGCTCTGGGGGCATGGCACTAGCCTCCTTTTCCTTCTGTAATGTATCAGCCAGCGTAAGAGTTGGAGTGATTTCAATTGCCTCAGGCTGCACGGCATCACTAGTTACCTCTGGGCTCTTTGTGTCCAATGTGTTTTCAGGTGATTGAGTATAATTAAGTCTTGTTTCATCAGGTGTCACACTTTCCTGATGGGAGCTGGGTGATAATTCTTTCACTTCAGTATAGTTGGCTTCTTCACCAGTAGTTTCTGGTGAACATTTTAACTGAAATTGACTTTCTGCTTCTATTTTACTTGGCTCTTCTGGTCCAGAGGGATCTTGTAGAGTTCCAATGTTCTCGTCAGTTTGCTCCACACTGCCGGAGTCTACAAATTTAGACTCAGGATCTGGTCTTCCTAAAGTTTCACTATCTTGTGAAACTTCACTACTACCCTTTAGCTCCTTCCCATCTCGAATGGCAGTTCCTGTCCTGGCTAATTCGGGGGTTGAGTGTGGCTCTTTAACGAGGTATTTATCCAAATATCCAGTTTGATAAGCTGCAATAAATCCAGCACCTAAAGCAACAGATCCAATAATAAATCTTGGCAACAGACTCTCTGTCTCTGGGGGCTTGCTAGTTGAACCTGGCCCCCGTGGTGGCCCATTTTGTTTGGGTGAGACTGAGAACTCTCTTCTGGAAAAAAGATAGGAAGGCACCTGAACCAATATACAGAGAAACAAATGAGTACAGAAATTCAATGTGATCTACTTATTGTAAGACATAACACCAGTACACAAAGAAAATGCAATTAATCCTTTTTTTTCTTTTCTTTTTCTTGTGATAAAGGGGAAAAGGAAAAAGCAAGGGGATCGAAGATTAAAATCAAAATTCTGAGCATTGCCAGGAAGGTCCACTTATGCCAGATCATTGTGTTTTTCTGCAATGGCATTAGATTTGTTCTACCTCCATTGGTGCATCACAATTAACAACAATGGACCAACACATTTTGGTAGCACTAAACAAAAGAGTTTGTCCAATATTTATTCTTTCTTCATTTTCTTTTCATTTTTTTGATATGGTAAACCTAAACATACCTTACCCAACAACCCCCTTACCCATAAGGCGATCCAAGACAACACATCGCCCATTTTGTCAAAAATTGCAGCAATGGCAATCTCCTTATCAATTAACAGTGGCTCTCCCCCATTTTGCTCCCTTAGAGACTAAAACTCATAACGTCATGGTTAGACAACGTTTTACTCTCTTCAAAATCATATTTACTCTTCCTTTATGAAAATGCTAATGTAAGAGAATGAAAGCCAAACCAAAAAACAAAAAAGCACAAAAACCACTTACAGCATCCAAACTTCTGAAAAGTTCCACATTTTACCCCGTCACCATGAGACCCCCGAGATATTCAAGTTGCCCATGTCACAGCTAATAAAAATGGTTCTTTCTTCTTCGTGTCGTAAGAAGCACAATAAGCAAACGCAAAATACACAACAAGGAGCAAACTTCTTCAAATTTAGCCCAGACCTTTTTTTGAAGCTCGAGAATTTTGATAAGAAACACAGAAAGACCCAACATCTGGGAGGCATTTGAACAGGTTTTATTTTACAAGATACAATTTGTGTTTAGGTCTCTGGATTTTGAATAAAAGTATCAGAAAAAATTGGTATTTGGATTGGATATTTTTCAACATAAAACTATAACTGGCAAATCTGTACTTCGCAAAATCTATTAATCAACTTCTACACTGTTAACTCCAAATACAATACGTAAATGTTCTAATAATATTGCTAGAGTAACATGTGCAAGAAGAAAAAGTAAGTTTGTATCATATAACACTATGAAAAACGATAAAATATGATAGAAATTCTACATTTAAAAGAAGCAGCACAGGATATAAAAAAAACTGAACTCAGAGTAGCAGGTTTTCCGGAGAGGGCTTTACACACCAGTGCATGTGCCAAATTTCAGCAACTGTCTGGCTAGGTACCTACTATGTGGTTGGGTCCTCATCCAGATCTCGTCCATCTAAACAACACTTTGTGTCCGACGACTCTAGAGTGAGTAGATTCAAAAAGTACCGAAATGACCAAAGAGGATAGCTTGTTTATCTCTCTATAGACTCAAAAGCTCAAACTATATATGTCAGTTTGATAATTAGTTGTAAATAACCTAATCCCATATGTGTTAGGAGTAGGACATGTATTATATATATATAGGGCTCATTGTATCATTGTTAATATCAATAATAGATTTTTCTCCCGTGCATTCACGCATGATATCAGAGCAATCGTGAGAGATTTATCGTTGTGCATCAATTCCAGCGACTCAAGGAAGAGAAATCAATCAACCGGAAGTCTTTTTCCGGCAAACACAGGTTTGCCGCAGTAAAAAAGCCATTTTTCATCAGTGTTGTGCAAAAACCAACACCACCACTAAGTAGATCGGCCTCCGGCGACCAACCCTTGAAAATATCTCCGTCAGAAGATCCTTCACGCACTCCTACGCTCCTCCACCAAAAAAAATTCCAGCGAGCGCGTGAGCCCACGAGTGTGAGTCATGTCAGCTCGGTAAGCATACCCGCTCCCATTTCCCGCGGCGTCTTGATAATCGAGCAAAGTCACCTTTTACTTTAGTCCATTCAGATGTTTGGGGTGCTAGTCGGGTCAGTTCTACCTTGGGATTCCGCTACTTTGTCAGTTTCATTGATGATTATTCCAGGTGCACTTGGATATTTTTGATGAAAATCGATCTGAGTTGTTTTCTATTTTCCAGACCTTCCACGCTGAAATTCAAAATCAATTTGGGGTTTCTATCCGCACATTTCATAGTGATAATGCCCTAGAGTACTTGTCTTCCCCATTTCAGCAGTTTATGAACTACCATGGGATTATTCATCAAACATCTTGTCCGTACACATCCCAACAAAATAGGGTAGCTGAAAGAAAGAATAGACATCTTATTGAAACTGTTCGTACCCTACTCATACAATCTCATGTTCCGCTGCGTTTTTGGGGGGATGCAGTTCTTAAATCTTGCTATCTTATTAATCGTATGCCATCTTCAGCTATCCAAAATCAAGTTCCGTTATCTGTCTTGTTTCCTCACTTACCTTTGTTCTCTCTTCTACCCCGTGTCTTTGGGAGTACATGTTCTGTTCATGATCTTACTCCAGGAAAAGATAAGTTAGCTCCTCGCGCTCTTAAGTGCATCTTTCTGGGTTACTCGAGAACGAAAAAGGGATATCGATGTTATTCTCCTGACCTCCAGCGGTTTCTTATGTCTGCTGATGTTACCTTCTTTGAAACCCAATCATACTTCACGGGTCCAGTTAATCACTTAGATATTTCTGAGGTGCTACCAGTTCTATCTTTTGGAGATTCTGTCACTATCTCCCATTCATCTTCCTCCATATCTCCAGTTGCTGCTCCACCACCTACAGTTCCAGTAGCAGTTCCACCACCTATAGCTCCAGTGCCACCACCTAGTCCAGTTCCACCAACTATAGCTCCAGTGCCACCACCCAGTCCAGTTCAACATTCTATAACTCCACCACTCCTGACTTATCATCGTCGTCCGCATCCAGCACCAGGCCCAGCTGATTCATGTCCTGCACCTGACCCTGCTAATACTGCGGACTTATCTCCTCTTAATCAACCGATTGCACTATGAAAAGTCTACAGGTGAAGCACCGTCTCATCCCGGATGGCGACATGCTATGATTGACGAGATGTATGCTTTACATACGAGTGGTACTTGGGAGCTTGTTTCTCTTCCTACGGGTAAATCGACTGTTGGTTGTCGTTGGGTGTATGCAGTCAAAGTTGGTCCAGATGGGCAAGTTGATCGACTTAAGGCTCGTCTTGTTGCCAAAGGATATACTAAGATATTTGGACTCGATTACAGTGATACTTTCTCTCCCGTGACTAAAATAGCATCAGTCCGCCTTTTTCTATCCATGGTTGATGTTCGCCATTGGCCTCTCTATCAGTTGGACATTAAGAATGCTTTTCTTCACGGTGACCTTGAGGATGAGGTTTATATGGAGCAACCACTTGGTTTTGTTGCTCAGGGAAAGTCTAGTGGCCTTGTATGTCGATTGTGCCGGTCCCTCTATGGTCTAAAGCAGTCTCCTCGAGTCTAGTTTGGTAAGTTCAGCACGGTTATTCAGGAGTTTGGCATGACTCGTAGTGAAGCTGATCACTCTGTATTTTATCGACATCCTGTTTCAAATCTCTATATTTATCTGGTCGTTTATGTTGACGATATTGTTATTACCAGCAATGATCAGGATGGTATTAGTAAGTTAAAGCAACATCTCTTTCAGCACTTTCAGACCAAGGATCTGGGCAGATTAAAGGATTTTTCTGGGTATTGAGGTCGCTCGGTCTAGCTCAGGTATTGTGATCTCACAACGGAAGTTGCCTTAGATATTCTTGAGGAGACGGGAATGAAAGGTTGTAGACATGTTGACACTCCAATTGATCCGAGTTCTAAACTTCTGCCAGGGCAGGGGGAGCCTCTTAGCGATCCTGCAAGATATAGGCAGTTGGTTGGTAAATTAAATTACCTCACAGTGACTAGTTTTGACATTTCCTTTCCTGTGAGTGTTGTGAGTCAGTTTATGGATTCTCCCTGTGATAGTCATTGGGATGCAGTTGTCCGCATTCTTCGGTACATAAAATCAGCTTCAGGCAAAGGCTTATTGTTTGAGGATCGAGGCCATGAGCAAATCGTTGGATACTCAAATGCTGATTGGGCAGGATCACCTTCTGATAGACGTTCTACGTCTGGATATAATGTCTTAGTAGGAGGAAATTTGGTGTCTTGGAAGAGCAAGAAACAGAATGTGGTTGCTCCGTCTAATGCAGAAGCAGAATATCGAGTGATGGCTATGGCGACATGTGAGCTAATTTGGATCAAATAGTTGCTCAAGGAGTTGAAATTCGGTGAGATTAGTCAGATGGGACTTTGTGTGTGATAATCAAGCTGCTCTTCATATTGCGTCAAATCCAGTGTTCCATGAGAGAACTAAACACATTGAGATTGACTGTCACTTTGTTAGAGAAAAGATGCTCTCGGAAGATATTGCTACAAAATTTGTGAAGTCGAATGATCAACTTGTTGATATTTTCACCAAGTCCCTCACTGGTCCTCGTGTTAGTTATATATGTAACAAGCTTGGTACATATGATTTATATGCACGAGCTTAAGGGGAGTGTTAGTTTGATATTTAGTTGTAAATAACCTAATCCCATATGTATTAGGAGTAGGACATATCATTGTTAATATCAATAATAAATTTTTCTCCCGTGCATTCTCGCAACATACATATAAAGATTCTTTGACATGACTAATGCTAGATTTGGAAAGAAACTGCAAAAGATTGGAAACTGGAAAACAACCCATTTACGTTAATCTCACAAACACAAACAAAAGAGCAAAGGCTTTTTGTTTGTTGAGAAATTTCCTAGTTAGACGCTTCGTTAGATGGGTCGGCTAGTCGGAACTCGGAAGCTATGATCTTGTTCGCGGTGGCTAGGAGAATTATGAAGAGTTAAGAGATCACGTGTTTGTGAGAGGGATAGAGATTTGAGACGTGACTTTGGTGACAAACGCAACAGTGGATCAAGGAGTACGGAGGGAAAGCCCGGGATTGTGTGCAAAATTAACCTTGAGAAGGCATATGATCATGTGAATTAGCAGTTCCTGGATTCTGTTGCAATGAGGAAATGTGTTCATGGATCGATGGAGTAAGTAGATCAAGTCTTGTATCTGAACAAACAAAAAATTTGTCTTAGTAAATGGAAGCTCATATTGGATCTTTGGAAGCTCAAGGGACGTGTAGTAGGAAGACCCGTTATCTCTTATGTTGTTCACCTTAATAATAAAACCTTTTGAGCAAAATGATGCACACAGCAGTGGCAGCAGGTTATTTGAGGGGTTCACTGTTTCGATCGGGAAACAGAGTAGAGTGACAATCAATCACACCTATATTCATGGATGACATATTGGTGTTCTGCGATGCAGATATTTCCTAGTTGACATCCTTGAGATAGATCATTGTATGGTTCCATAGAGTGTCAGGACTCAAGACCTGCCTCAGAAAGTGTGAGATAATACTAATGAGCGATATGGACAATATTGAAAACCTAGTAGTACAAGTGTTTGATTGCAGGACTAGACCTCTTCAGACCATTTACTTCAAACTGCCTTGAGGTGCTTCAAACAAGGACCAATCTGTGTGGAACCTGATAATTCAAAGATTTGAGAAGAGACAAGCAACGAGGTACTTGTCAAAAGGAAGAAAAAAGTATTAAACAAGAGCATGATGGAAAAGTATTAATCTAGTATGTTGGAAAAGGTGGAAAGGCTCATTCGGCAGATGAAACTGGAAAGTATCACTTAGTCAATTGGAGAGTACAACGACTACAAGAATAGGGAAGGACTTGAGGTGACAGACCTTTAAGTGGTCATCAAGGTGATGAATTTCAAAATGCTGAGCAATAAGCTCTACAAATAGAACGTCACATTCCATGGACGTGACTAGTGGATGGGTGCAAGGAGCTATGAAATGTTTACAATAAAGGCATGATATCACAGACTTTTGGTGAGGAAGGTAGCTCTGAATTGGTTCGGGGTACAGTCCATAACGTTATGTCAACTAAGCATGCGCGACATGACTGAGCCTTTATAAGAAGGAAGAGAAGATGTTAGGGCATATAATGATGCCCATCTAGCTATCATGCGGGTCCTATGAAAGGGAAGAAATAGAATAACTTTTGAGGGGATAGAAAATAACTTCCTATATTTTTTCTTTCCATATTTAAGGAGATGCCTATAATTCTTTGTTAGCTTTTGGTGCACCTATGAGGTTCCTGTTTGTACATAAGATTGTGTGTCATCGTACAAAACTATATTTTGGTGTGTGCTCTCATTTTTTTTGGTCAACTACTAGTACACGAGAGTTTTTCAAATCAATAAAATTATTTATCTTATCAAAAGATAAAACAAATTACAAAAAAGATAAATTAATGTCAAAGATGGAAAAATAGGTCAAAGTAGAAAAAGGTAAAAGCTCATAAAAATAGTCGTAGAGATGGCATTCAAAAATATTTGGATTATAGTAGAAGTAAGTTTTTTGGTTGACAGTCTTGGTTGTTTTTTTTCTTTTAGTTTTTTGTTTTTTGGGAGAGGGTGGTGGAGAGGAGGGTGCGACTTAGGGTTACTATGGAACCAGTTTGGGTTTATACCAGGAAGGTCTACTGGAGAAGCCATTCACCTTGTGAGGAGATTGGTGGAGCTATATAGGGAAAGGAAGAACTTGCATATGGTATTCATAGACCTTGAGAAGGCTTATGATAAAGTCCCGAGAGAGGTCGTATGGAGATGTAGGGAGGCTAGCGGTGTCCCAGTGGCATATATTAGGGTAATAAAGGATATGTACGAGGGAGCGAGGACTCGGGTGAGGACTGCAGGAGGTCACTCGGATCATTTCCGAGTGGAGATGGGGTTGCATCAGGGATCGGCTCTTAGCCCGTTTTTGTTTGCCTTGGCGTTAGAGGTGCTGACGCGACACATACAAGGGGAGGTGCCATGGTGTATTTTATTCGTTGACGACATAGTCCTGATTGATGAGACGCGTGAGGGAGTTAACGCTAGGTTGGAAGTTTGGAGAGAGACGCTGGAGTCGAAGGGTTTTAAGCTGAGTAGGTCAAAAACTGAGTACTTGGAGAGCAAGTTCAGTGATGGGATGCACGAAGAAGGAGTGGAAGTGAAGATTGGTACTCAAGTCGTCCCCACAGGAGATAGTTTCAAGTATCTTGGGTCGATTATTCAAAACAACGGGGAGATTAACGAGGATGTTACCCATCGTATTGGAGCGGGGTGGACGAGGTGGAGGCTTGCCTCGGGGGTTTTGTGTGATAAGAGTGTGCCACCTGGACTAAAGGCAAGTTCTACAGAGTGGTGGTTAGACCGGCTATGTTGTATGGGGCCGAGTGTTGGCCCGTCAAAAAGTCCCATGTCCAGAAGTTGAAAGTTGCTGAGATGAGGATGCTGAGATAGATGTGTGGTCATACCAGGAAGGACTAGATCAGGAATGAAGTTATTAGGACGAGGTAGGAGTAGCATCTATGGAGGAGAAGTTGTGGGAGTCGAGGTTGAGATGGTTCGGGCATGTGAAGAGGAGAGACATAGATGCTCCGGTCAGGAGGTGAGAGAGGTTGTCCATTGCGGGTCTGAGGAAGGGTAGGGGCAGACCTAAGAAGTATTGAGGCAGTGTTTTTGAGAGCGAGAAGCGCAAAAACGCGACAGGGGCTCGCCTCGCTTCAAAACCGAAGCGCACGCTTCATTAAAGTGAAGCGCAATATTTATAAGAATTAATTTTATAAGCTGAAATACACATAATCAAATAAACTAAAATATAACATATATATAGTAATTAGTTTTCTAAACTGAAATACATATAAAATTAATCAAATAAACTGAAAACATAACATATATATAATAATTAATTTTATATACTGAAATACACATTAAAAAATCAAATAAACTGAAAAATATAACATATATATATATAATAATTAATTTTATAAACTAAAATACATATTAAAACTAATAAATAAGAAGAATAAAAAGGGGAAAAAAGAAAATTGGCGCCTGCCCTAGCTGTGCAGACGCTGGACGAGAAAAAGTGAAAAAGAGAAAAGAAGAAGAAGAAGGAAAAAGAAAGAAAAAAAGAGCAGACGCTGGACAGGAACAAGAAGAAGAAAGAAGAAAGAAAAAAATGAGAAGAAAAATTACTTGGACCGGAGGAAGTTGAAACCCTGGCAGCAGCGATGTCGATCGAAGAAGAGAGAAATGGTCAATTTGGTCTTACGGGTCTGTCCTGTATAATAAAAAACATACCCAAACTTCTTTTTTTTAAAAAGGCCCCTCTTAACAGAAGCGAGCGCTTCTGCGCTTCACGTTGCTTCGTCGCTTCGCGCTTCTTCAACTGAAGCGCGCGCTTCATCTAGTTGAGTCGCCTCAGCGACCAGCCATCGCTTCGCGCTTAAAGCGACGAAGCGAACGCTCTTTAAAACATTGTATTGAGGAGAGGTAGTTAGGCAGGACATGTTATTGCTTCAGCTTACCGAGGATATTACCCACGATAGAAAGACGTGGAGGTCGAAGATTAGGGTTGAAGGTTGATAGTTAGTAGTGTGTTCATCCTAGGCTTACCGGTAGTACTAGGATTGTTTTTGTGCTATCTTATTCATGATTTTTTACCATTACATGTTGTGTCATTCGTGCGCGTTGCCTTAGTGTATTGTTGTTACTATTGTTTGTGTCATTCGTGCATGTTACCTTAGTGTATTTGTTGTTACTATTGTTTGCTACTTGTTGCATTATCTCCATTGTGCCTGAGCCGAGGGTCTATCGGAAACAGCCTCCCCATCTTTATGAGGTAGGGCTAAGGTCTGCGTACGCACTACCCTCCAGTGGCGAAGCCCCATTGCCACAAGGGTGGTCAACTGACCACCCTTCCTCGAAAAATTGCACTGCGTATATAGGTAAAATATTATGTTTTAGAGGTATATAACACATATTGAACACCCTTTGTCGAGAATTTTTTTCACTTCTTTCACATTTGAATACCTTAGGGAAAATTCCTAGCTTCGCCACTGCTATCCTCCCCAGACCCCATTTATGGGAATACACTGGGTTCGATGTTGTTGTTGTTGTTTGTCTTTCAGAAAGTTGCTTTATTTCGTTAACCAAAGAAATATGTTTACCTTCTCTAGTGAACTCTTCAGAAAAACTCCTCTACGCAAACAATGGCCTGGGTATTCAATTTTGCAAAGAAGAAAATAACACAAACTAGTACAGAATGCTAACATCCAACAAATTTTTGGTTATGTTCTTTTCCAATTTTACTTATGTTACAGTAGACGAAAATGCGATACCCGCCAAAGACTGCATTTCCCTTCACATTTCCATCCCTAATCCCTCATTGCTTGTGCTAGAGGAAAGCAAAAGAAAAGATAAGAGAAACACCAACACTTTCACATATTCACTTAAACAGGAAACTTTTAAGGACCGCGCCCTTTATGGAACATCTTCTCTCATCCTTCATCTGTGCTTCCAACTAGATTAACAACCATCACCTATGATCCACCTTCTTTTAAACTTTAATGAACAAAACCTTTTTCCCTGTGCCTTTATCTGAAAGCCAAATACCCAGCATCTATATGTATAGCCACCACTGACTTAATTAGGTGTATTTCATTATGCAAATCCAATATCCTCGTAAACTAGGCAAAATTACTATAATGGGTGACAGAAGATAACAATTTTACTTCATTAACACCACCCAACATTTATTTCCATAATGGTAATTATGAAATGAAGACACCATACAAAGATTCCGCATAATGTGATACACCAAAAGTGCCGGACATATGCTAATCACCAATCAATAAATTTTGTTTGGCTCCCCAACACCGACAAAAGATAAACAAATAGTAAATAAATATAGAGAATATCTTTATCTAATTTTACATGAAAATAAGAGGATAATCTAAAAGTACCTGTGTTGTAACCTCTATTGGAATTCTTTTTACTGATTGACCAGCCGAAAGTCGCAGGATGGACCTAAAAAGGAAAAGTAGAAGAAATTAGCTCTACGACTTTGTTCTCGTTTCAAGCAACAAAAATCATCTCAGAACCCTAATTCGTTTAATTCAAATAGTTTTGTAAAATTAATACTACTAGTATTTTTAATTAGTAAAATCAATAAGAATATGGACAATCACAAACTAACTATCCATAATCCGGAAGAATTACCATAATTCATGTTCTTAATAGCCTAATTACTGAACAAAACCTAAGAATATTAGAGTAGATATTGATACGGTACAAATTCAGATTTGCTTTAGGTTTACCTTCGAAACATGGTGAAAGGGGTTGGCGCCCAAATAAGCTGGTAAATAGAGTTGATTTAAGAGGAAGCTCGCGCCAATGGCTGACTGGAAATGCTTCAGCACGGCGATTTCATCTGTTTCTTTTACGCTCCATTTTTTCTCTATTTGTGCATCCGGAACTTTCCTTCATTTTTTTTTTCTCTTCTTTTTAGTTAAACGTTTTTTACTTTTTGTATTTTGACATTTTTCACCTTTTACTGCATTATTTTAACAAAAAAAAAAAATCGATTTCTACCTATAAAAAATTAAAACAGCTATATATAAATCAGATCAACCTACACGTAAAAGAACAAGTTTTTTTTTAAATTGAAGACTAAAGAACAAGTTGTTAGTTTTGTTATGAAATTACTATATTGTGGATGTTCATTTATGACTCCGCTATAGATAATCTTCGTGAATAAGATTATCCATTTAGTATTCTGTTGAAGTTTATCTACAAGTAGATGATGCTTCCTGAAAAGCCTCGCAGCTCGTTTCTTTTGTAAATAGAAGAGTTTTCAGTTCATTATGTACATCAGTTTGAAAGTTCAATAATATATCAGTTTCTTTCTATACTTGTCTTTAGTTTATTTGTTTTACAGTTATTATTTTATAACACGTTATCAACACAAGACTCTGTCATCTCGAGCAAATACTTTGAAAGTATCAGAGGTACGAACTTTCTTTTTCTAAACAATGTCAAATCTTTCTAAACTTGAATTTGTAGCCCTGGATATATCGGGCAAAAGCTACATGTCTTGGGTGCTTGATGCTGAAATTCATCTTGATGTGATGGGTCTGGCAGACACCATCAAAGATAAAAATCAGGCATCAAACCAAGACTGTGCCAAAGCTATGATATTCCTACGCCATCACCTTGATGAGGGTCTGAAAATGGAATATCTTACTGTTAAAAATCCAGTCATATTGTAAAATAATTTGAAAGATAAATATGACCACCTGAAGATAGTCGTTAAGTCATATCTCACTCATATAACATGGCAACTATTTTCAATCTATCTAAAGCATCATAAATTTTATTTAATCCTAAATTTTATAAATATTTGTATTGTGTACATATCAGTCTGCTTAAGTTTAGTTCAATTTATCAATTGACTTTTTGTAGTTTCTAATTTTTAGTGAACTTACCGTTCACAATTCGTTAACTAATAGACTTTACAAATAACGGATATTTAACATTCAATTTTAATTCATCGATCTTTGAATTTAAGCAAAAACTATTTTTATGAAAATTATGGTCTCGATTGTAATATAGAAAAAAAATCTATTTTTTGGGAAAAGTTGTGTCTTAAATCCTTCTATTCACACCCCTTAATTGTGCCAAAAAAGTGTATCAACTACCTTGATATATATATATATATATCAAGGTAGTTGATACACTTTTTCTTAAATCCTTCTATTCACACCCCTTAATTGTGCCAAAAAAGTGTATCAACTACCTTGATATATATATATATATATATAACTCGATTGTAATATAGAAAAAAATCTATTTTTTGGGAAAAGTTGTGTCTTAAATCCTTCTATTCACACCCCTTAATTGTGTCAAAAAAGTGTATCAAGGCTCAAGACTTTCTTACTGATAGTCTATTTGGCCAAGCTTTTCAATAGGTCAAAGGTGCTTTTTTCCCCAAAAGCACATTTTTTTCCTAACTTGAGGTGTCTGGTCAAGCTTTTTGGGGGAAAAAAGTATTTTTGGGAAGAAGCAGAAACAAAAAAAATATCTTCTTCCCAAAAGCTGAAGTAAAAGCAGTTTTGACTTTTCTTCTTACCAAAAGTTACCCTTTACAAAATATAGTATATACCAAAATACCCGTTAAACTTAATACTTAGGATATTATAAATATTTCTTATTATTATTAGGATAGTTTTCTAATATATAATGACTTTAGGGGTTAATGCTTTTATATTTGTTGAATGATTTTTAATATATTTAACTTATATTAAAAGAATTAAGTACTTTTAAATTTTATTTTCATATTTTACTTAAATAAAATGAAAAGATTTAATTATTGCATGTAATAACAAAATTTTGAGATTATTTATTTACTTATAATATCAAACATTAAGTAAATCTATTTATATCTTTATTCGTAATTTGATACTTAAAAGCACTTTCTGAAAAGTTTGGTCAAACATAAATTATTGTTCAAAAGTGATTTTCAACGATAAAAGAATCTAGCTATTCGGAAAGCAAGTGAAAAGTCTACCAAGGTGTCGAGGCATATTGACAAAGCTTAAAGAGTCTCCTAATTATAAATTTTAATATTCTCATTACTCATAATATTTTTTTTTTTTGCTGTAAAAGATAACTTAATATATATTAAAGCATGCGTACATGGTACTCATAATTTTCTTTTGACTTATAAATTTTATTTTCTTCGGATGTTAAAATTGTTAATTAACATTCAAATAGTATTTGCATACTTTACAAATAATGTTTAGTAGAGACCTAAACACGAGTGATATTTTGTTCTCAAAGCCAATATTGATATATGTTTTATCCTTCATTTACTTGTCCCTGTACTTTTATTTTCTAAAAGATTATTTACCACACCTAAGATAGATAGACATATAAATTAAATTAATTGACTATTTTGAGTATCCAAAAGTAAGGAATTATCTCCTAAGCATTTACAATTAGAAGAAAACGAGCTTATGTAAAAAAAAATTATTTATAGATTTCGTTTATTGTTTATTACTTTCTAGGAAATGATCACAAATTAAATAACACTTGTTGTAGACTACAAAATCAAAATTTCCGTAGAAAAAAGTTTCAATTTAGAGGGTGTGGCTAAGCTTATAAGCATCTTTTGGCTTATTTACGCGTTTGGTAAATATCCCAAGTACTTATATGCTAAAATCAACCATAAGTCATAAGTTGGACACCCCTAACTTATAGCTTTTCAGCTTATAAGCACTTTTAGTTTGACTAACACTTTTACATATTTATCCTTAATAATATTTTCGAATTCACAAAATACTTTTTCCAAAATAATTTCTGGACTACCTCTTCATTCCATATTTGTTGCTAATTATTTTCTTTACAAAGAAATTTTTTAATTTATAATCTTTTGAATAATATTTAAGGGTATCTTAGTCATTTTAACAAACGAATAGCTTATCAGCACTTTTTATCAAACACATCAACTGTTTATTATCAGTTTCAGCACTTCTTTCCAAACACGTAAATGCTTATTTTACAAATCAATTTTAAGCACTTAAAAAAAAATTTCAGCACTTTAAACTTGTCAGCTATTTATAATCAGCTAATCCAAACGGACTCTTAGTCAAAAAAATGCAAGGAAAAAGAGCCAAATACTTTTGTGTACTAGTATAATTTTTAGCATGTTTTGACTTAATGCATTTTTTTATGTATATCAAAACCAAAATGATTATGCGCTAATAGTAACGCCACTTTATCTTACGGAAAAGGGTTTATAATGCCCCTAAATTATTGAAAAAGGTTTAAAAATACTTTTCATTCACCTATTAGGCTAAAAATACCTCTCCATCTACTTGTTTGGTTCACTTACTATCTTTGACCGTTAGGTCAATGCAAAATTAAAATTATTATTATTCTTTTTGTAAAATTTAAAAAAAATATTTTACAAAATATTTTCGTTTTCTTAAACTAATGCACCAATAGTCCACACTAATTTAGTAAAGTCTTCTTCTTCTTTTTAAGTTTTTACAAAAGATATTTTTTTTCATTTTTTCCAGTTTTTTTAAAGCATTTTTTTGTAAAAACTAGAAAAAAAATGTTTAATAAAATATTTTCGTTTTCTAAAATCTGAAAAAAAATATTCAACAAAATATTTTCGTTTTTGAAAAATATTTTTCTTTTTTCATTTTTTCCAGTTTTTAAAAAAAACAAAAATATTTTTTCTTTAAAAAAAACGGAAAACAGAAATAAAACGAAATGTTTTAAAAAGCTGAAAAAAATGAAAAAATATTTTTCAAAAACGAAAATATTTTGTTGAATATATTTGTTTCGGTTTTTAAAAAACGAAAATATTTTATTAAAAACATTTTTTTCTGTTTTTACAAAAAAAAGTTCTTGTTTTTACCAAAAAAAATGCTTTAAATAAGTGAGTGCTTCAGGTGGATAAGTTTCGGCGCTCTCAACCTGGTTTGGATCGTTTGATCAAAATACTGGAAAGAAAAGAGTAGACAAGGAATGAAAATAGATCCTTGGTCTATGATACAAAAGAAAATACGGGGGAAATCCAGATCAAACTCGAGTGCAAAGGCAGAAGGTTTTAAAAATATTTTGTATTAGGTATGGTATTTGGTATTTGAAAATAAAATACTGAAATATCGAATACCGTATCGAAATACATACTAAATTACCTAATATACATATTATATATAGCATAAATATAAAAGTTATAAAAATTTACTTCATTTTATTCTTAGTTTTCCTTTTTTAATATTTTCCACCTTTTCTTTTCACTATAGTATCTTTTTCTCCATTTTTTTGTTTATCTGCTTACGCCCAATTGTTTCCCGCTTTTAGTTTTAGGTTTACAATTCACTATTTTTAAATCTTACTTCAACATAGACAGACCATAGACAAACCTCACTTCTAGTGTTGATCCATTCAAAAGATTGATTTTATTAGCTAGTTATAATTTAATTTTGCCGGCTAGTTAATATATTATTCTCCCCTAAATATTACGTTCAATAAGTTTCTTTAGAGCCGAACAAACCGAAGTTACCGTACCGAATAAAACCGAAATCGAAAGACGAAAAACTGAACCATACCGAATTTAATAAGATACGATATAGGTATAGCATTTTAGAAAACCGAATACTGAAAATACCGCCTACCGAATTATATAAATACCGGTATTTTTAGCTCAATATAGGTGGACGAAGTTTAAACCTTTTCCACATTTTGAACCCTTTTCCTCTTTATCTTATTATTATTATCTGCCGAAATTAACTCCGGTGGTTCTATCTCTGCTTAGTGCTCACTTCGCCCGCCGGCATCCAATTTCTCTGGTAAACTCTATATTCTCCTCCTTAAGATTTAGTCTTTCACTTCTTGCTATGAGATTCTGATTGCAAAAGTTCGAATTCAAAACTTCAATTTGCGGAAGTACGTAAAATCCTCAATATTTAAGGTTTGACAAGTTCATGACTCAAAGTAGTGTTTCAGGGTTTTGACATATAAGATTGAATTCGATTTTGGAGTGTTTTCTCCCCTTTTTTTTTGGCTTAAAGCATTACTTAGATGCTACATAAAATTTGTGGTCTAAAATCAAATTTTAATAAGAGCTTTATAATTTTTTTATTAGTATGTATACACATATATACTAGGGTGGGCATAATACCGACCGAATCAAAAAAGTCGGCCGAACCATAAGTTTCATTTTTTCTATGTCAGGTTAATCGGTTATTTAGTCGGTGTGCAGTTTATATATTTTTAAATTTCGGTATTCGGTACGGTTAACGATGGATAATTTCGTATTCGGCCGAACCATAAGTTTCGTTTTTTGGTTACTTTGTCTTGGACATTTTTTGACTTTTGAATTTCTCCATCCGTGAAACCAAAATATTTTCTTTCCTTTCAACATAATATTTTATGGAATATGCTTTTATCTTTTCCTCTTGAAAATTATTAGTGATAAAATTGATAGAAGTAAGTGGTAAGTGTGTGTTAAAAAAGAGAAGTTCAAAATTAAAAGGTTAATTTATCAAGAAAACTTTTACATTTTATCAAAAAATAAAGTGCTATAAAAAGATAATAAAATTAATGTTGAACTCCAATTATAAGCAAAAAATGCAAATAGCATACTTGTAGGGAATAGAAGTACTTAAAATAATCTCTAATAGGATGGATAATTTATTTTTTAATAGTTTTTAATTTGCTATATAGAACATGAGGTATTTAAAATGGTAAGTAATGATACTATTATTGACAGTTTTCAAATTATTGAAACTCGTCAAGGACGTAAATGATGTTCATAGTTTAAGTATAGTTTACTCGTCAACTTATTGTATTGTATAAAATTATATATAGTTAAATCAAATATCTATCTTAGAGATAGTGGTGCACCCATGATGTTGAGATCGTGGATACACCTCTGAACATAATCATTGTTATTGTCATTTTCTTCTCATTCTACTTAATTTCTCATCTTTATTGCTTTTGTTTACCATAGCATGGTATTCAAAAACAATGAAGACAGTTAAAAACAATCTAGGAGAAAGTTGAAGTAAGAGAATGCCTCTTTCAACCCTTTTAATTGCCTAGCCCTTTTTCTCCTTCTTCCTCATTAATGTCATAGTGTAGTATCTTAACAATGCGGCTTAATACAACAACAATGAAAGCAATGCCTTAATCCCAAACTAGTCGGATCGGCTATATGACCTAATGACACTGCTTTATTAACTCGCCAATTGTTATGAATTCAGTTCAAGAATTGGGCCTAGAATCATCTGAAGAAGTGTGTGGGCCTAGGGTGGAGTCATTTGAAGAAAATATTGGGCCTGGACCTAATCTAAGAAGAAGTAATAGAGTTAAACAACTCAGTAGAAGACTAATTGATTTCATTTGGAAGGGTGATTCATCATAAGAATGATCTGGAAGAGGGTTCAGAGTGGTTACAAATAGCAGGGAACATGGGAAAAATGGGTAGGCACTTAGTAATCAACATTGTCTATGTTCTCTTCCCCACTTCTTCTCCAACTTTCCCATCCTCCCTTCTTATTTCTAATTCCAGTCAGTTAGTATTCAATTCTGCAGTTTCCTTGTTCTGGACAAAGTTCCTAGTTTGTAATAGTTGCATTTGAATAGTTAATCAAGAAGTTAGCTCCAATTTATTTATTTGTTACATTGGTGCTTTCATCCCGCGGACTCCATGGGTGATTCAAAACTCAAATCTGCCGATAATGGTGTTTCTCAACAGGAGTTTGCAGATCTCTCTTCCACAGTTGCGAATCTATGTTCTGCTTTTGATAATCAGCAGAAACTGTTGCAAGACTTCATTAACGCAGCCTCGCAGGCAGCGAGAGTAGAACCAACTCGTATCCGCTCAGCAGAGGTGTGTTTGTCTCACAGAGCTTCCCCAGCGACATCGACGATGATGAGACACAAACCTGTTGCGGTTGAACTGCCCCGTTTCAGTGGTCTAAACCCCGAAGCCTGGGTGTTTCAAGCAGAGAGGTACTTTGATTTTTACTCTATTTTCCTCTGCTCATCAATTGTCGTTGGCCTCTTTTTACTTGGACGGAGAGGTACTGGAATGGTACCGATGGCTTGTTCATAATAAGCAGCTAGTTGACTAGCCTCACTTTGCCTAGAAATTGTGCTAACGTTTTCGCAAGCAAACTCTGGAGGGACCTAAGGGTCGTCTGGCCAAACTCCGACAACAGTCAACGGTAGCTGAATACCAGGCTCGCTTTGAGGCCATCTCTAATGAGATAGAGGATATTTCTGAGTCCTGGTTGGTTCATCTCTTTGTTTCGGGCCTCCGGTTGGACATTAAGACTGCAGTTTTAATACATTAACCCACTACAATTTCAGAAGCAGTGGAACTAGCCCATTTACATGAGCAACGCATTGAGTTAGAAAAGGGACATGCCCGACCCGCTTTATCCAGGACCCAACCTCCACTTTTACCTGCTCCAAATACAACCATGACCACTCCAACTAATAGGGCCTCATCGTCTACTAAACCTAAAATACCTCTCAAATGCCTCACACCCTCCGAACTCCAATCCCGACGAGAAAAAGGTCTCTGCTACAATTGTGATGAGAAGTTTGTTCCTGGGCATAAGTGTAAGGCTCTTCCTCAGTTATTGCTTGTAGAAGAATCACCATCAATTGTTGAGCTGCCAGATACCTTCACTTCTGATGATTTTCTCGCAGAGGAGCTTCAATGTTTGGAACTCCAGCAACATTCCGCTATTTCATACCACGCTCTAGCTGGTGGGCATTCTCTAACGTCTCTTCATTTTAAAGGTCAGGTTTGCAGAATGCTAGTACAAGTTATGGTGGATAATGGGAGCACGCACAATTTTGTGCAATGTAGAGTTGCTGAGTTCCTTAACCTGGTTGTTTCACCGGTTGCACCCTTTTCTGTGGTGGTTGGTAGTGGTCAGCATTTAAGGTGTGGGTCATAATGTTGCGCTCGATATTCAGAACTATGCTGTCGTGGTGGACTTGTATGTTCTTCTGATGCATGGGTCAGATGTCGTCCTAGGTATTACTTGGTTGCTTACACTTGGTCCGATATTGACTGATTATACCACCAGAGTTATGGAATTCACATTCCAAGGCACACTAGTCCGACTAGTTGGAGAACCACCGATAGAATCTCAACCGGTGCAATTGCAGTCTCTACGACGATTGGCAGAGACAGATGCAGTGTCATCATATTTTTGCTTGATGGTGATGGATGACACACCTCTGATACAAATGGAAGAGTCCCCTGATTTGCTAATCCTATTGTAAGATTATGCGGATATTTTCCAAAAGCTTCAAGGTTTACCTCTTGTCCGATCTCAAGACCATGCAATCCATTTGACTCCAGGATCGGGACCTGTTAATGTTCGGCCTAATCGCCATCCGTATTTTCAGAAGCAAATTATGGAGCAACTGGTGTTCGAAATGTTAGCTGAAGGGGTCATACAACCTAGTACTAGCCCATTTTCATCTCTTGTGTTGTTGGTTCGAAAGAAAGATGGCAGTTGGCGTTTCTGTGTTGATTATAGAGCGCTAAGTGCAATCACAGTGCGAGATCGATTTCCCATTCCGACAATAGATGAACTATTTGATGAGTTACATGGGTCCCAGTACTTCTCTAAGTTGGATCTGTTATACGGCTATCACCAGATCCGTGTCCGGCCAGAAGATGTACCCAAAATTGCTTTTCGCACTCACGAAGGACACTATGAATTTTTGGTCATGCCCTTCGGGTTGTCCAACGCCCCTTCGACTTTTCAGGCTACCATGAATGCTTTTTTAGACCATATCTCCGGTGTTTTGTTCTGGTTTTCTTCGACGACATATTGGTATACAACCAGACTTGGGCGCTTCACTTGGAGCATTTAACATTGGTTTGCAACTATTGCGTGATCATCAATTAGTGGATAAGCGACCCAAATGTTCCTTTGGCCAGTAGAAAATTGATTACTTGGGCCATGTTATATCTGCGTCTGGGCTAGCATTTGATCCCTCCAAGATTGAAGCCATACAACAATGGCCTATTCCTCACAATGTCAAAACAGTTCGAAGTTTTTTGGGGTTGGCTGGATATTACAGGTGTTTCATCAAACACTATGCTATGATTGCTAGTCCTTTGACAGATCTACTACGCAAGGAGGCTTTCGTTTGGACTAATCAGGCCCAACAAGCTTTTGAGACTCTGAAACGTCTTCTGAGCAGCACTCCGGTCTTAGCATTGCCAAATTTTTCTCAGGAGTTCACTTTGGAAATTGATGCATCTGGGGTAGGAATTGGGGTTGTCTTATCCCAGAATGGTCATCCTCTTGCTTATTATAGCCAAAAATAGAGTCCACGCATGCAAAAGGCTCCTACTTATCACCGTGAGATGTTTGCCATTACTCAATCAGTTGGTAAATGGAGACAATACTTAGTTGGTCGTCGTTTCACAATCATTACTGATCAACAGTCTCTTAAGTGCCTCACTGAGCAGACCATCCAAACTCCGGAACAACAAAAATGCCTGGGAAAGTTAGTTGGCTATGACTTCAAGATTATTTATCGATCTGACAAACAGAACCAAGCAGCAGATACTTTATCTAGGCCACCTGATGTCGTCCTTAATTCCATCACTGTCCGCACCTGTGATTGGGTCGATGAGGTACACGAAGCTACTAAAAATCATCCGGAATTGCTGGAAATCCAGTACGGGTTGCAAGAGGAACCTGAAGCATTTGTTGATTACATTATCAGAGATGGACTTCTATTTTATAGAGGACGTTTGGTTCTTCTTAGCGACTCTCCTATACGCATTAAACTGATGCAGGAGTTCCATGATACTCCTCTTGGTGGCCACGTCGGAATTGCACGCATCTTTCATCGAGTATCTTCCAAAAAAAATTGGAAAAATATGCGTCAAGATGTCAAGAACTTTGTGACCATCTGTCAAACCTAGCAACAGATGAAAGACACGTACCATGCTCCAGCTGGTCTACTCCAACCATTGCCGATTCCAGAAATGGGTTTTGAGGAGATTTCCATGGATTTCATCACTTGCCTACCAAGCTCAAAGGGTGAGGCTACCATTATGACTGTTGTGGATCGATTGTCTAACTTTGAAAATAGTTACTCTACCCTACGTCGAGCAAGAGTTTGCTTCATTTCCCTACCAGGGTCAAAATTGACTTACATCCGTTCTCTAACTCGTCTTTCTTTTGCTCCATTCCCGAGCTCCTCGATCAATAGGTCCGGGAGAGGAGCTGAAAGCCACTTGACTGTAAGGAGGTATGGGCATTTTATTCCCTTGCCAGCTTCGTTTTCCGCCCAATCTGTTTCTGTAGCCTTTATTTCTAATGTGATCAAGCTCCATGGGCCCACACGCGTCATAGTGACTGATCGGGACCCTCGATTCCTCCAATCCTTTTGGCGAGAAATACATAGGTTGCAGGGCATTACTCTGGCTATGAGTACAACGTATCACTTGTGAGAATGCACATGAGAAGAAAAATCTATTATTGATATTAAACAATGATACAATAAGCCACATATATATATAATACATGTCCTACTCCTAATACATATGAGATTAGGGTTATTTACTACTAACTATCAAACTAACACTCCCCTCAAGCTGGTGCATATAAATCATATGTACCAAGCTTGTTACGTATATAACTAATACGAGGACCAGTGAGGGACTTGGTGAAAATATCAGCAAGTTGATCATTCAACTTCACAAATTTTGTAGCAATATCTCCCGAGAGTATCTTTTCTCTAACAAAGTGACAGTCAATATCAATGTGTTTAGTTCTCTCATGGAAAACTGGATTTGACGCAATATGAGAGCAACTTGATTATCACACACAAGTCCCATCTGACTAATCTCACCAAATTTCAACTCCTTGAGCAACTGTTTGATCCAAATTAGCTCACATGTCGCCATAGCCATCGCTCGATATTCTGCTTCTACACTAGACCGAGCAACCACATTCTGTTTCTTGCTCTTCCAAGACACCAAATTTCCTCCTACTAAGACATAATATCCAAACGTAGAACGTCTATCAGAAGATGATCCTGCCAATCAGCATCTGAGTATCCAATGATTTGCTCATGGCCTCGATCCTCAAACAATAAGCCTTTTCCTAGAGCTGATTTTATATACCGAAGAATGCGGATAACTGCATCCCAATGACTATCACAAGGAGAATCCATATAACTGACTCACAGGAAAGGAAATGTCAGGTCTAGTCACTGTGAGGTAATTTAATTTTCCAACCAACCGCCTATATCTTGCAGGATCGCTAAGAGGCTCCCCCTGTCCTGGCAGAAGTTTAGAATTCAGATCCATCGGAGTGTCAACAGGTCTACAACCTGTCATTCCTGTCTCCTCAAGAATATCTAAGGAATACTTCCGTTGTGAGATCACAATACCCGAGCTAGACTGAGTCTGAAAGTGCTGAAAGAGATGTTGCTTTAACTTACTAATACCATCCAAATCATTGCCGGTAATAACAATATCGTCAATATAAACGACCAGATAAATACAGAGATTTGAAGCAGAATGTCGATAAAATACAGAGTGATCAGCTTCACGATGAGTCATACCAAACTCCTGAATAACCGTGCTGAACTTACCAAACCAGGCTTGAAGAGACTGCTTTAGACCATAGAGGGACCGGCGCAATCAACATACTAAGCTACTAGACTCCCCCTGAGCAACAAAACCAGGTGGTTGCTCCATATAAACCTCATCCTCAAGGTCACCGTGAAGAAAAAGCATTCTTAATGTCCAACTGATAGAGAGGCCAATGGCGAACAACAACCATGGATAGAAAAAGGCGGACTGGTGCTATTTTAACCACGGGAGAGAAAGTATCACTGTAATTGAGTCTAAATATCTGAGTATATCCTTTGGCAACAAGACGAGCCTTAAGTCGATCAACCTAGCCATCTGGACCAACTTTGACTGCATACACCCAACGACAACCAACAGTCGATTTACCCGTAGGAAGAGGAACAAGCTCCCAAGTACCACTCGTATGTAAAGCAAACATCTCGTCAATCATAGCATGTCGCCATCCGGGATGAGACAGTACTTCACCTGTAGACTTAGGGATGGAAATATAGGACAAAGATGACACGAATGCACAATGGGATGATGACAAACGATGGTAACTTAAACCAACATAATGAGGATTAGGATTAAGTGTAGACCGTATACCTTTTCGTAGTGCAATCGGTCGACAAATCCGCAGTATTAGCAGGATCAGGTGCAGGACGTGAATCAGCTGGGCCTGGTGCTGGATGCAGACGACGATGATAAGTTAGGAGTGGTGGAGCTATAGAAGGTTGAACTAGACTGGGTGGTGGCACTGGAGCTATAGTTGGTGGAACTAGACTAGGTGGTGATACTGGAGCTATAGGTGGTGGAACGGCAACTGGAGATATAGAGGAAGATGAATTGGAGATAGTGACTGAATCTCCAAAACACGGAACTGGTAGCACCTCAGAAATATCTAAGTGATTAACTGGACCTGTGAAGTATGATTGGGTTTCAAAGAAGGTAACATCATCAGACATAAGAAACCGCTGGAGGTCAGGAGAATAACATTGATATCCCTTTTGCGTTCTAGAGTAACCTAGAAAGATGCACTTAAGAACACGAGGAGCTAACTTATCTTTTCTTGGAGTAAGGTCATGAACAAAACATGTACTCCCAAAGACACGGGGTGGAAGAGAGAACAAAGGTAAGTGAGAAAACAAGACAAAGAATGGAACTTGATTTTGGATAGCTGAAGATGGCATACGATTAATAAGATAGCAAAATGTAAGAACTGCATCCCCCAAAAAACGCAGGGGAACATGAGATTGTATGAGTAGCGTACGAGCAGTTTCAATAAGATGTCTATTCTTTATTCAGCTACCCCATTTTGTTGGGATGTGTACGGACAAGATGTTTGATGAATAATCCCATGGGAGTTCATAAACTGCTGAAATGGGGAAGACATATACTCTAGGGCATTATCACTATGAAATGTGCGGATAGAAACCCCAAATTGATTTTGAATTTCAGCATGAAAGGTCTGAAAAATAGAAAACAACGCAGATCGATTTTTCATCAAAAATATCCAAGTGCATCTGGAATAATCATCAATGAAACTGACAAAGTAGTGGAATCCCAAGGTAGAACTGACCCGACTAGGACCCCAAACATTTGAATGGACTAAAGTAAAATGTGACTCTGCTCGATTATCAAGACGTCGCGGGAAATGGGAGCGGGTATGCTTACCGAGCTGACATGACTCACACTCTAGAGTGGACAAGTGAGATAAGCTAGGTATCATTTTCTGAAGTTTTGACAAACTGGGATGTCCCAACCGTTTATGTAATAAATCTGGTGAATCAGTAACGAGACCATTTATTGAAGGAAGACAAGATGCGAGTCCATGTGATTTTGCAAGGATAAGGTAATAAAGTCCATCCGATTCACGTCCGGTACCAATGATCTGCCCTGTACTGCGTTCCTGTATAAAAACAAGGTCATCAAGAAATAAAACAACATATTTAAGTGATTTTGCTAAGCGACTAACGACTATGAGATTAAAAGGACTACCGGAAACATAAAGAACTAAATGTAAAGAATGAAGTGGACTTGCTTGACCTATTGCAGTTGCCATGGTTTGAGACCCATTGGCCATGGTGACTGTCGGAAGACATTGAGAATATGAAATACTAGTGAAAAAAGATTTGTTACCAGAAATATGATCAGATGCACCTGAATCAATGACCCAAGACTCGGAGGTTGAAGATTCTGAGACACAAGTCACGCTACTATCTGTTTGAGCAAGGGAAGCTACTGTCCCTAAAGATGTCTGTTTACATGCTTTATACCGAAGGAATTCCATATAATCGGGTACAGAAACTATCTGAATTGCATTGGATCCAGTGGATTGTGAATCAAAGGCTTGTGATACGAATGCCATTGTAATGTTTACGCCGTGAAAAAAGCATATTTTTTTTTACTGTTCACGCCGGAAAAATATAAAAGTGGTCGAAATTTGATTTGAACTAGATGGGTAGGCTCAGAATTGTGAGGAGAGCAAGTTGTCCAAAAGAAGTTTTGCCGAAAAAATCACTATAGCTGCCGGAAAGTCAGTGTAGTTGTCGGAAAATCTCAAAGTGATCGGAATAAAAAGAAAAAGGTATGGGTAGACTCGGAATTACTAGGCGATCCGACTGTTCAACTGGAGCTTTTTGAAAATCTGGCCAGAAAAGGACTCACGCGCCGGCACGTGGGTCAGATCCGCCGGATGTGTTTTTCTTTCCCGACGGGTGAGGGCATGTGCAGGTGTGTTTTCCTATGGGGTTGACTGGGGTTTGATCGCTGGAGCCTCTGGAGTTTAGTGGTGGTGTTGGTTTTTGCACAACACCAGCAGAAAGTGGTTTGGTTACGAACAACCTTCTAAGTCGCCGGAAAATTGCACGGCGACGAGATATTTCTTCCCCAAAGTCGCTGGAATGATGCACAACGATAGGTTTCTCACTAAAGCTCTGATACCATGTGAGAATGCACGGGAGAAAAATCTATTATTGATATTAAACAATGATACAATAAGCCCTATATATATATAATACATGTCCTACTCCTAATACATATGAGATTAGAGTTATTTACTACTAACTATCAAACTAACATCACCCACAAACGGATGGCCAATCCGAAGCCTTGAACAAGTGTATTGAGCAATTCTTGCGCTGCTTTATTGCGGATAATCCTCATGAGTGGGTGCCATTGATTCCATGAGCTGAATTTTGGTATAATACTGCCCTCCAAACCTCGACTGGTTTGATTCCGTTTCAAGTTTTATACGGCAGAGAGCCACCAACAGTAGCTCGGTATATACTTGGAAGTTCGGCTGATGATTTAGTGCAACAATATATGCTTAAGCGAGATGAAGTACTGGAGATCCTTAAGTTAAATTTATTGAAGGCTCAAAATCGTTCCTTAGCTGATAAAGGAAGGTCTGATGTTCAACTCCAAGAAGGTGGTTGGGCGTATGTCAAATTAAAGCCTTACATGCAATATTCAGTGAGACTCCGACGACATCACAAATTGGGCCGTAGGTACTCTGGGCCATTTCAGGTGCTCAAACGGATGGGATCAATAGCCTATAAGTTAGATTCTAGTGCTTCGCGCATTCATCCTGTATTTCACATTTCTCTGCTGAAGCGTTGTGAAGGTCGTCCTAATCAACAAGTGACGCCCATTCTTGATGGTGAGGACCTGGAACCACCTTCTTTGAACCTTGAGGACAATGTTCTCAATTCAGGCGGGGGTAATGTTATGAATCCAGTTCAAGAATTGGGCCTAGAATCAGCTGAAGAAGTGTGCGGGCTTAGGGTGGAGTCATTTGAAGAAAATATTGGGCCTGAACCTAATCTAAGAAGAAGTAATAGAGTTAAACACCCAATAGAGGACTAACTGATTTCATTTGGAAGGGTGTTTCATCATAAGAATGACCGGGAAGAGGGTTCATAGTGGTTACAAATAGCAGGGAACATGGGGAAAATGGGTAGGCAGTTCGTAATCAACATTGTCTATGTTCTCTTCCCCATTTCTTCTCCAAATTTCCCATCCTCCGGTTCTTATTTCTAATTCCAGTCAGTTAGTATTCAATTCTGCAATTTCCTTGTTCTTGACAAAGTTCCTAGTTTGTAATAGTTGCATTTGAATAGTTAATCAAGAAGTTAGCTCCAGTTTATTTATTTGTTACACCAATTACTTCCTCTGTTTCAATTTAAATGAGACACTTTCCTTTATTAGTCCGTTCCGAAAGAATGACACATTTCTACAATTGGAAATAATTCATGTTTAAACTCTTTATTTTATCAATTTTATCCTTAGTGAGAAACTTTTATAACCACACAAATGTTATGGCCCCACAAAACTTTTACCGCTTAAGCTTTTACGACAACAAGTTACAAAAGTCTTCTTTTCTTTTTTTAAACTCCGTGACAAGTCAAACTACTTTATTTAAATTGAAACGGAGGGAGTACTTGTTATCAACTTGACAGTTCTCTTGTCTCTCACTAAATCAGGTAGGTTAAGGAGTGGGCAACGCTTTGCTGATTATACGACCTTTCATGTGAAAAATGCTAGTTGGCACCCCTATATTGTTTAGGTTATCCATCTAATATGTTGCGCATGTGATGTGTCCATAACTTATCAATTGTTGTTAGTGGTGCCAAAATGGTTTTAAAAAACCCAGTTATTTGTCCATTTATCCATTAAGAATGAGTTGGGTAATGAATTTTAAAAAAAATGGTCAAATATGGATAAAAACCATATCATCCGCTTAGAAAATGGATAACCAAAGGATAACTAATGAGTTTAACTTTTACATTTGTAAAGCCCCAAATTGGGGGTTCCTCTAGTTTGAGAGACTAGTAATTCTCTCAAAAATGATGATATTCATATTATCCGCCGATTAACCCGTTTTTATCGTATTAAGTTTGGGTTGGGTCGAATAATTTGTCCGTTTTGCATTATCCGTTTTAACCCGCTCATATCAGACCCGCCCCGCCCGTTTGCCACCCTAGTTGTGGTGCATTAATTCTACTTGCTTTAAGAAAACCTTAACATTTCTTATAAAGTTATCTTTAAGGTTTAGCCATTTTTCCCTCTTATTTTGTTTAATATGGGTGTTTGAATTTGCTCGGCGAGCATATATAATCTTCTTCCCATTTGATAGTCTCACATTTTTTCTTCTCCTTATTTTTCGAAAAAGGAAATCTGTTTCTTGTTACAATGTTGTGTGAATTTGTTTCAGCTCATCTTTTATCCTTGCAGAATAGATATATTGTGCTGCATTTTTAAAGCCAACAACAGATGCACCCAAGGGTGTGGCTTAGTGGTTGACGAAGTGGGTGAGAACCATGAGGTCTCATATTCAAATCTCAGTTGAGGCAAAAACACTAGGCGATTTCTTCTCATCTGTCCAAGCATTGGTGGACAGAGTTACTTGATACCTGTTCATGGTGGGAGGTGACATGTATCCTGTGGAATTAGTCGAAGTGCGCGCAAGCTGATCCGGACACTACGGTTATCCAAGAAAAAAGAAGAAGCTAACAACAGATGACTCTTTTTTCCTTGAACGCACAACATATGCATCATAAGCTGGTTTTCTTTCCGATAAAACTGCATAGAACATGAGGATAAAGTAGCTCCTAACATTCTGTTGAAAATCATTAGTTGAGCAAAATAAGCTTATGGATGTTTATTATATGAGAAGATAACACCTCACTTGGCACTACTATCTGACTAGGCTTCTCCTTGGAAAGCACTTGAGAAAGCCATGGGAAATTTGAAGAAGGAACCGTCAGTTGAGGATTTATTGAAGCAACAGAACAAAACAAGAATATTATGAAGGAGGAGATGGGGGTGGAGATCGCCCAGGTGGTAGCCGTGGAGGAGGCAGTGACGGTTCTGGTGAGCCAGATGAAGGTATTTCAGGGATCTTGGATGAGCTTGTACAAACAGTCTTGGCAACTATGGGCTTCATATATATTTTTGGTAATTGCTGCCCCCCACCCCCCTCTCTCTCTCTCTCTCACATCGATATTTTGTGCACATATATATGTCTACTTCCTTTAGATCATTAGATGGTGTTACCCTAAAAGGAAATCCTTGTAGGTTAACTTAGCTAGTGATTTGTTTTGTTATTGGCTTATCCAAAACTTATTCTAACTTAACTAAATACCTTTTCAGCTAGAGTTGTAGCGTAACGGACTGAATAAGGAGAAACAGCCTATGATAATCATGTATTTTATGTTTAGCCTTTGATAGATCTTCCGCCCGATCTCTCATCTGATGTTTTGAAAGGGTTTTAAACCAACCAAAAGTGCCTGCTTGTTGTAGTAGCACACGAAGCAAGTTTGCAGTTTCCTTACTCTTTGTACTTCATTTCAGTACATCTACCTAATTAAAGGCGAGGAGATCAATGTGTTCAACAAAGGACATTCTCAAGTTTATCTTTCTAAGGGTAAAAGAGTATTCGTCTAGGGCGCACAATCGGACGGTGGGAAAGCTACTTCAGAAGCCTGACTGAGAAGAAAGAAGATCCATATTGGTTGGAACGTGAAATTATTATTACAACTACTTGGTATGATAGCCCTGCAAAGTATAGGAGCATTCTCAGGAGGTTAGAATCGACTTCTTATTATTGAAAGCAAAAGCGTCCTACCTTTTCCATCTCTCAAGTTTTGCGATAGTTTAAACAATTTTTTTAGCAAGAGAAAAGGAAGACTAGAAAACCTGCTGTAGTCACAAATATTTATATATATATATATATATATAAAGCTGGGAATTGGAAAGCAATGTGCCATTTCAATGCCCAGCAATTCTATTTTTCTTTTTTGTATTTTTTAATTTGGGGTTTTACTTTATTTTACTAATAATAATGTAATATAAACTCACACATTAATGGAATAAACAGCGGTAACGTAACTCCCATGAAATAGACTTTTACCGTTACAACACTTTGTATTTTGTATTTATATGGGCGTTACAGCCTTTCATTTTTTATTGAGGATAAAAATCGCAAAACGCCTATGGTCTTGACTCTTATATATATATATATATATATACCACAAATATATTCTATACCTTTCACTAGCTAGAATCTTACATATATACCACAAATATAGAGGTGCAACAATGCAAAACGTAAAAGAAGCTTGTCTTGGTAAAAGTTAAAACGACAATGGCTTTTCCCGCCAGATTTCTTCCCTTTCTAATCATTCATATTGCTTCTTCACTTCTCCTTTTCGTTAGGAAGATGTAGTGTTTAAGCTTTGGGTGGGGTTTGGTTTAACGAAACCTTTGTTCCTCTTTTTGTGGGAATTATTAAAATCTTCACCACCCAAACATCTGTCTTTTCCTAACACAAAAGTATTCCTCTTTAATTTGTTGTTCTACATATCTTGATTACCTCTTTCCACTCTTAGGCTTTTAGCTTTTGATGGCTACTGTTCAGAAGCAGATTTCGTATTCTGCCGGCGGGTTCAACTAAACACATAACTTTTGACGCGCCGTAAAAATTTGTATGTATTAAAATTGTAAAAATAGTAGATATGAACCCATAACTCAAAAATATAATCGGTTCAGCACTAGAAATCTCAAAAGTTGAACCCATAAAATTTAAATCCTGAATCCGCCTCTGCTACTGTTTGCATCGCTATTGTAATATAATAGCTTTTGTGTGTTTGTGGGGAAGGATAGCAGGGAAAGCAAGGATAGCAGGGAAAGCAAGGATAGCAGTTTCATCTATTACTTATGGGAGATCAATATAATGTGCCTGTCATTCTAAAACTGTAATCGATGTCCTCTAGCTCTTGGGATAGGTAAATGTCATTAAATAACATATTAAATAAATCATTTTCTTACTAGCCTGCACTCTTGAACTTTCTTAGTCCAGACCTTGGGTGGCTGTAGTTGTTGTTTACCCAAAAATTTGGATAACAATTAAAGTTATATTGTGGCTTTAAGGATAAATGATTTCACTCAACATCAATTGATAAATATGAAGATAAAAGATAGAATTAAATTATAAATAAAGCAAACCAGTATGCAGACAGAACTCAGCCCACGAGTCGAAGTACTCTTGAACCAATAAGTGCAAATATAGTTAAAAGATAGAACAAGTTGATGAACAGTAATGTAAGCGTGAGAGAAAGAATTGTATTGCTTTGATCTTTGTGAATAATAATGAATTACAAATGATTAGAACTCGCCTTTATATAGCAGAAGAATTCTACTTATGGTATAACTCTAATTAATAACAGAAGGAAATCACATAATCAACTAATTAACCGCTTCTGATTTGATCCGTTCCGAGATTTACGCCGTGATCCTCGACCAGTCATGGATATCTCGCTCTGCCATTATTATTCCATCTCCGATATCACTCGGTGTCTGTCTCTCCCGGCTTCGATTGTTACCAACCTCGATCTCGAACTAAATGCTTCAACTTCGTGATTTAGTCGAAGTCGACCTTCGATGCCTCATTCTGATCTCAATCAAATAGTTAAATCGGGTGGCCCCGATTTCAACCGTATACAGATAGTCCCCTCATTTTTTTGGAGTGTAATGACAAGAAACGAATTGAGACTTCGACTTTCCGGACCTCGACAAATTATGACATCATCCCCGTGACGTAAGCAATGGAAGTGACTAAAACGTCCCATTGTTACAGTTCCCAAAATCATTAATGAGCGTTAGTTTGTGAGTTTCTCCAAGCATGAAGTCCGTAGGTCTGAAAGCACGCCCTTCGACCGACTTTTATCCAAAATGGGTTTTTCCTGCAAGGTTTTTAACGAGGCAACCATTGTTTGTGTTAACTTAGAACAATTCAATAGTATCCGAGGCTTCTTTACAATCAACCTCGAATACTGGGGGAGGGGAGGCATCACCCTCGAATGTTATATCTTCAAGGAAAATACTTCATGTCAACAGGGTCTCGATAGGTAAATTTTGTAAAGGAATAAACGGTCGAATGAACCGTGTTCATGTAGATTATTCGAGCCCTTGTGGCAAAAAAATGTACGCATGTATGATCTATTGAAAGAAGTATTTTTTCCTTACCAGATGTTCCATGCCTTAGTGAAATTTCTACTTTACAATTTCATACTTATGATCTATTGCAGAAACTGGCTCAAGGGCCGATCGCAACTAAAGCTCGAACAATTAACCTCGTACTCGGGGATTACAGTCGTTTGAATTACTAAACTTCGAGATCGTAAGACCTTAAAAAGGCAATCCTCGATTTTATAGGCCAAGGCACCCCACTTGGGGACTGACACTTCGAACAAGTTCGAAGTATAATTCGGAAACTAAGCCCAAGAGGCAGATCCCAAGGCTATGACCAAACTAGCGCGGTTCGGAGACATTCAAATTCTGCAATAAAAATAGGCCTTCAAATTATTTTATAAACCGGTTAAAAAGGCTACCCTCGGCAAAATAACCAAAGGGCTTCGACAACGTCAGCCCTCAAAAAACCTTAAGGGGTATTGAACTGTTTGAACCTTCGAACAGTTTAGTACTGAACAAAATTGTGCTAAGGCACAAAAAAGCAAAGGATTTAGATAACATTAAACCCCGAAAAAACCCAATGGGTACATGCTTACTTCGTGATAAGGCATAACAAATTTTATATGATTAAAATTTTTAGGCCAAAAAGGGAAAACACCACTCTTTTGAGGCCATATCGGCCCAATTCAAGAGCCTAAGGGCCGTTATATTTTTTTAGTTCTAGAATTCATCTTCACTCAACTAAAACCTAAGGGGTTTCCTACTTCGAGTTCGCGCAAGTACTCACTCGACTACAAAGACTATATTAGTCTGACTTCACCCAAGCTGCCTAAGTTTCGAATTCACAAACAAATTTTCATTAGGCATAAGTGAGTCAAAATCCTCACAAGGCATGAAGTATATCAAAATTTTCACAAGGCATAAAGCGAATTAAAATTTTCACAAGTTAAAAAATTGAGACAAAGTTAAAAAAGGAAATATTTTATATATGCGAAGATATTTACAAAGGACCAATCAGGGTCCTACACAAAAGAAAGAAAAAAGAAAAAACACAAAATCCCTTAGCTATTCTCGAGGCAGTTTCTTCCTCGGGATCCTCACCATTCTCGGACCCACTCTTGTTGCCATCATTATTATCATCGTCGTCGTCATCAGAAGAGGCAAATATTCTAGCATCAGCTTCGTGCTCTTTTGCCTTCGCTATCTCTTCGGTAAGATCGAATCCTCGAGCGTGGATCTCCTCGAGGGTCTCCCTCCGAGATTGGCATTTAGCAAGTTCGGCAATCCAATATGCTCGAGTTTGAGCAGTCTCGGCAGCCTCTCGTACTTGGACTTGAGTGGCTTCAGCATCAGCCTGATAAATGGCCACCATCTTATCAGCCCCATATTTTGTTTTTTCGGCCTCAACTTGGGCCTTTGCAGGTTCAGAATCCAACCGAGCCTCGAGCTCCTCTATCTTCTTTGCCTAAGCCGAGATCTTTTCCTTTATGCCTCGAAGTTGGACTTCGACCGATGAGAACCGGGCTAGGGCAGTCTCTTTCTCTCCAGCAAGGCGGTTTGTGCCTTATTTCCACCTGTAGGACTCCACCTTCACTTGATTGACCTCATCATGGAGGTGCTCGATCCTCTCAATTTTTTGCTGCAGCTGCGATATTGAAATATTAGCTTCCGTTCCTGAATCAATCCCATGAGCTTTTAGGAGTATCATTACCTGCTCGATAAGTTCGGTCTGCTCCTTGTGAGATTTAGCCAATTCAGCTCGGAGGTCCTTGATCTCCTCATCTTTTTTCCGCAGAGAATCATGAGGGTATTCTTCTTGTCCGAAAGCCTTTTGAGGTCGGCCTCACATTGGCTCAGTTCAACCCGGGACTTAGAAAAAGCCTGTATGGAAAAAGAAGGGAGTTAGACAGGAGAACAGAAAAATATAACATCAATAAAGGAATTAAGTATTACCTGGTTCAGGAGTCGTTGAGCCTCTTTGAAAAGGCTGGATGCGTCATTCATATCGGAAGCATCCTCGACCCCGGCAAAGCAATCTCGGAAGGGATCCTCCCCATCGGGGGCTCCGCCTACTTTGGGGGTCCTCAAAGCATGAGCATCCCGTATCGCCTCTTCGGAAAAGGCAGGAAGGGTTCGCGAATGAACTAATGTCACTGCCCCAAGTGAGTCACCTGGGGCGTTCTTTTCAACTCGAGGGGTTTCAAGACCAGCCCCCTCTGAAATGCTCGTCGTTTGATGGGAGGCAGCCTCGATCTCAGGTGATTTGGGGACTTTGCCCGAATCCTTCTCTAAGGCCTCCTCAGCAAGAGGCG
This sequence comes from Nicotiana undulata, assembly GCA_005239495.1. Classification (NCBI taxonomy): domain Eukaryota; kingdom Viridiplantae; phylum Streptophyta; class Magnoliopsida; order Solanales; family Solanaceae; genus Nicotiana; species Nicotiana undulata. Next base: position 119,343 of record ML249177.1, read on the forward strand.
GGGCCTCACCAATCACCATCTATCTAGCGGCTTTGGGGGCCTCTATGGTTTTCTTTACTCGGGTCACTAACACCGAGCCATCATCTTCATCTTCTTCTTCTTCGTCCCTTAGCTCCTGAACTACATGGGCAGGGACGACAACAATATCTATCCTCGATTTTCTGATCAAGCTCTTCTTCTTCTTGGGCTTTGGGTCCTCAGAGGTCGAGGCCCTTTTTCTCTTGTTATCCTTCGCCGTTTTCGAAACCAGAGCCAAAGCCTCCTCCTCTCCAGACGAAGGCCTCATGGACGCATCTTTGCTCAGCTCTACAACACAAAAAAAATTGGATGAGTGTAAAAGGATATTGTGACCAATTCATCAGATATGTAAAAAGGGAGCTTACCATGGTTCTTGGCCTCCCATCGGCCTTTTGCTAAATCCCGCTAACAATGCTCGGCGTAAGTGAAGGTCGAGGCCAGTTTTCGAACCCAGCTCTCGAGGTCGAGGATCGCACGAGGCATCCAAGAAATCGCTACAAAAGAAGGCATTAATGAGAAAAAACAGAGGAACAAAATTATACATGGAAACTAACAATGAAATAATACTTACGCTTTATGTTCCATTTCTCAGGAAATGTCATCTTCTCTGCCGGGATGAGGTCGGAGGTCTTTATTTGAACAAACCTACCCATCCATCCTCGATCCTTGTCCTCGTCGATGAACAACACCTTGGTTGCTCGACGTTTGAGTTTAATCAACCTTCGATAAACGGGGGCTGTACAACCTAATAAGCCGGTCGAGGGTGAATGGCATCCCCTCGGCTTTGCTTGTAAAAAATCGGAGCATAATGACTATTCGCCAAAAAGAAGGATGTATTTGACCTAGGGTTATCTGGTACTGATGACAGAAGTAGATAATAATGGGGTCGAGGGGTCCCAGCGTGAAAGGGTAAGTGTAAACACTCAGATACCCTTCCACGCAGGTAGTGATGCTTTCTTCAGGGGATGGAATCACTACCACTTTATCCCCCCAGTTGCAGTCTCTCTTAATATGCTCGAGGTACCCCAAAGTTATCAAGCAAATGTACCTCGACACATGCTCGCATCGACCAAGTACCGAGGAATATTTCTCGATCTTAAAATCAGATTTAAGGCTACACTGACTAGGAACACACTTCTCAAAGAGCAGATCCACCGGCGTTTTGTCACCGGCCGGCCATGAAGAAGAAGCTTTATACTTTTGAGGAACTGTTTTAGATGTTTTTGCCATTTTATGAGTTTAGAGAAGGAGGGACGGTAAAACCTGAAGATTAGTAGAAGGGAAGAACTTGGGAGAGGTAAAAACTTATAAGATCAGAAGAAAGTGAAAGTAAAGTTTGATTCAATGAGGAAAAGGCCTATTTATGGATTTACGACGATGGTTCAACAGCACTAGTGGCCGACCACCAACTGACGCTCATTAATGATTTTGGGAACTATACCGACTAGACGTTTCAGTCACTTCCATCACTTACGTCACGGGGATGATTTCATAATTTGTCGAGGTCCGGAAAGTCAAAGGCTCAATTCGTTTCTTGTCATTACACTCCAAAAAATGAGGGGACTATCTGTATACGGTTGAAATCGGGGCCACCTGATTTTACTATTTGATCGAGATCGAAATGTTGCATCGAAGGTCGACTTCGACTAAATCACGAAGTTGAAGCATCGAGTTTGAGATCGAAGTATCTTTCGAGAGCGAGGTTGGTAACAATCGAAGCCAAGAGAGACAGAAACCGAGTGATATCGGAGATGACATAATAACATTTGTCACGACCCAAACTTCTAACTCAGGTCGTGATGGCGCCCAACACCGAAGTCAGGCGAGCCAACACTTGTTTACTAATGAGGTTACCTTAATTAATAAGATATTCCGATACTTGCCAAGTTTTAAGTTAAGAATCGTCAAATGAAAACGGATAAGTTAGATAACTCGAATCAGTGAAACCCAAAACCATGAGCCAACATATACAATTTAGCAAAAATACTATAAGGTCTACTACGAGTGCCAGGACCTAGTGTCACAAGTCTACAGGCAGACTAGTAGAATATAAAAAGTATAATAGAATAATTGTACTACTGTCTGAAGGAAATTGTCACGCCCCAAACTAGGGGAGGCACGACTGGCACTCGATACTGTATTTGATCGAGTTAGCCACTAAACATACTAGCTAACTAAACTGGGGGCCCAACAGATCGGGCAGCACAACATCTGAAATACTAAGCCTGGACCGTTAAGGTCATGACCTGAATAACAATAAGTCATATAAACAAAGGTAGACAAGCCAAAATAATAAAGTACTAGCTGGCCGACGAGGCCGCGACTGAAGACATACATGCCTACACACATATATATATACATGCCAAGCCTATGGGCTGGAGACTGAAAGCTGCAAAAAGAAACCCAGAATACTGTGTCCACCATAGCCTCTAAGAGTATCATAAGCACTGTCGGAACAAGGCCCCGACTATACCTAAACTGTACAACAAAAGTAACCATCCTATGAAAGCTCCAGGAAGAGGTGGAGCTTACCAACTCACAGCTGAACCCCAAAATCCTAGCGGAGGGGTCGATCAGAGTCCCTACCTGGACCTGCACGCACGAAACAAAAATGCAGTGTCCCCAGGCAACGGGACATCAGTACGAATGAAAATGTACTGGTATGTAAGACAGAAAGTAGAACCATACATAGTTGATGTAAAAAGGGTAATAGAGATACCACCTGACACTAAAACTCTGATAGCCTCCATGGTTGACATCCGACCTCATAGTAATCAAATATGCATGGTATGCTCGTGTAATCGTATGTCGTGAATACATATATATTGATGCAAATGCATGACATACCCAACCAAATGACAGCAATGGCGGTCTCTTCCGGTAGCTAACCGGTATCATATTGCCAACCTGTAGCTATCTGTACAATATATATAGTCTTTCGGGCAAATAGGCCCCTTACCTCCGATTATAGCTCGAAGTCCATGCATAATATGCCATGTATGATATGAACTTTGAATGCACATAATAGGCCATAACAAGAACTTAGCCAATCTTGGCTCATTGACACTCTTATTCTCATAATCTCATAATCACCTTCGTATCGCATACAAATGTCTCGTGGAACCTCATATGTTTTTTGAATAAGCTTGAAAACTTAACTCGACTTTTAGAAAGATAACTTAACTCTGAAGATGTTCATAAAAATCTTAAGGTGCTTCACTTAGTCCTTATACCTGATTTCTTGATAATTAGTAAAAGCAAGTATTTCAAAAATCAAGTGTTTTAGTAGTTTAAACATAAAATTATATTTGAGATTTTTGGATATCGACATATCACTTTAGAGATTTTAAAATACACTTTAGCAAGGAAGAATGACTGATCGCAAATACTAATTGCCTTTATTTTTAAGTCATACAACCCAAATACGAATAAGAGTTCATATATATGGACATATAG